>PVKB01005361.1:0-16738 GCA_004027205.1 Ctenodactylus gundi
TTTTTTTTTTTTTTTTTTTTTTTTTTTTTTTTTTTTTTTTTTTTTTTTTTTTTTTTTTTTTTTTTTTTTTTTTTTTTTTTTTTTTTTTTTTTTTTTTTTTTTTTTTTTTTTTTTTTTTTTTTTTTTTTTTTTTTTTTTTTTTTTTTTTTTTTTTTTTTTTTTTTTTTTTTTTTTTTTTTTTTTTTTTTTTTTTGAGATATCGTCTCACTCTGTAGCCCAGGCTGATCCTGAACTCAATGTGGAGCCCAGGCTGGCTTTGGACTCATAGCAATCATCCTCTCAGCTTCCCAAGTGCTGGGATTACAGGCGTGAGCCACCACACCCAGTTCATGTGGTGCTGGGGAATGGAACTCAGGTGCTTAATGTCTTAGCACTTTCTAGGTAAGCACTTTATCTACGGAGCCATTCCTCCAGCCCCTTGATATTCTCTCTTTATGTTGTATTTCGAAGGTTTTGATTATGATATGTTGTGGTGAGTATCATTGATTGAGGTTATTTGGTGTTCTATAAGCTTCTTGTACGTTAAAATTAATTCCTTTTCCTAAATTTGGGAATTTTTTTGCATGATTTCAGTGAATAATTTTTTTTTTTACCTTTGGTGTTGTCTTCTGTTCTTTCCCCCACACCCAAAATTCTGGAATTGGCTCTCTTTGAATCATCCATCAGCTGTTGTATTCAGCTACTTTGCTTATTTCTAATTTTGGAGTTGTGACTAAATATAGTATTTGTTTCCTCAGCCTGTCTTCAAGGTCTGAAATTCTGTCCTCACAAAGTTTGAGTCGACTTACCCTGCTTTCAAATGTAATTTTCATATCCTGAATTTCAGGTAGGTTTTTCAAGATTTCTACTTCTCTATCAAAATGTTCCTTCATATCTTACATTTCCTTATTTACCTCGAGCAACTTTTTATTTGTGGCTTCTGTATGGTCAGTGAACTTTGTATTCATTAGGACCATTATTTGTTTTGTAAGTTGCTCTTTAAGCCCACTGATCATTTGCTTGAATGTGTTTGAGAATATCTTGGTTGAACTGGATGTTCAGCTCATTTATTTGCTTCTTGACTTCCTTTCCTATGAGTTCCCCTATATCAGGGCCTATGATATTAGTTTTTGAGGTCTCAGGCATTTCTGTGGGTGTCCTGTTGCCTTGTCTTCATCTCATGTTTCTGTAGTTGAGGGACTTCGCTTCATGCCTAGCTGAGAGGTTTCTTTTGAACAGCTAGCTGTTAGGGTATGGGTCGAGGGAGACAAAATTCCTCTGAGTTCTGTGCTGGGAGTAGACAGTAACGGAGGACCTAACAGCCTTGTGGCTCTTAGGTGTCTTGATCACACCCAGCCACCTTAGCAAAGCTCTCCTGCCTGTCTTGGCTTTCTTCCCCCAAGAACTGGGCTTTCCACCCTTGGAGGTGCTCCCATTACACCCCAGCTGTTCAGGGGGATTGGTGGCCTTTCTCCTCTCTGCAATTGTCTCTTATGATAGTTTCTTTCTAGGCACTGTTTAAGACCCCCAAAACCCTGATGTGCTCTTCTTTTTCCCACTATTTTTATTAATATACATATGCAATACATAACGTTTACAATGAACTTGAGTATTTTGTGCACGTATATATTGTATCAACTTTACAATCCCTTCCCATTTTTGACCCTCCCATACCCTCGCCGTCCCTTCCCCCCAACTCTGCCTATCACATCGTCTGGTTCTATAGAATGTCTGTGTTCTGGTTTTCCCAAGTCAGAGAAACTATACAGTACTTAACATATTAATCTTCTGCACCTGAATCATTTCACTTAAGACACCACTCTTGAGCTCAGCTTCCTATTCCTCAAATGATCCACAGTAGTCAAATCTTGATGCCTCTTCTGTGAGTCCAGCCAATCCCTTTATTGGGATATTTGACAAAGTTTTTTTTTTTTGGTTGTTTTTTTCTGTATTTTGCTGTATCTTTGTTGATATTCTTAAACCTGGCCTTACCTACCCGTCCACATAAGAAAAAGAAGTACAAGCATGTAATTCAAAAGACTAGTAAATATGAGAAAGAAGAAGAAAAGTTAAATTTCAAATACCTTAGGTGAATACTGGAAGGTACATGTTTGTACATTCACAAGGTTATGTTTACATCAGTCAGTTTTCTTAGGATAAACTTATGTCAGAGACCTCATAAGTGAATTGCTACAATAAAAGAACTTAAAACTATATCACATTGCTACATTAAATGAACTTAAATCTATATCACATAAGTCTACTTAAAGTAACAAATATGAAGGCAAATATAGTTATTTCAAAATATTTTAATTTTCTTAACTTATTTACTCACATTTCCCTGATTACTAACATTCTGCTAGATTTGGTTTATAATTTTATCTGCCTATTCATGCATGCATATTTTTTAAAGATTTTATGTCAGTTCCCCATGTTGCACGTAATTATTCTGTTTTGCACACTACTATATTATTACTAATAATGATGTGGGGAGATTCCACAGATTTTATAGAACAGCTGGTACTGTTTTAGAAGTATATCAGTCAAATGATTTAAATACCAATCTATTTTTATTACATTTTCTCCTTAGATGTTACCTTTTCTCCAAGTTATTTTTTGGTGCTGCTTATCTTTTTGCCTCTTTCAAAGAGGATAAATTCACATTCAACATCAAAAAAGTGAATTGCTACATTAAACAAGCTTAAGACTTTATCAATTTGCTACACTAAATGGACTTAAATCTGTATCACATAAGTATACTACAGTTAAAGCAATAGATAGCTATACATAGTTAATGCAGATTTTTTTGGCTTTCATATATTGTTTACTCATATTTCATTAATTATTAACATTTTGCCTGATTTAGTTTTGCCTTTCAGCTATCCATTCATCCCTAATTTCATGCATAGCCTTACATTTTTCTCAGCTCATTCTCCTCTAGCTGTTGTCTCTTTTTCTCTGGGGTCATTGGTGTCGCTGGCCTCCCTTTCACTTTCTAAGTTTCCTTTAAGTATTCTCTGCAATGCTGGCCTAGTGGCTGCAAATTTCTTTAAGCTTTCAATATCATGGAAAGTTTTGATTTCTCCCTCTAATTTAAAAGACAAATTTGCTGGATATAGCAGTCTTGGCTGGCATTTATGTTCTCTTAGTGCTTAGATGACACTGCTCTGTGATCTCCTGGCTTTAGAGTCTGGGTTGAGAAGTCTACAGTTATGCTGATGGGCTTATCTTTGTATGTCACCTTCTGTTTTTCTCTTACAGCTTTTAGTATTCTGTCTTTGTGTTGGGTTTCTAGTATTTTAATTATGATGTGTCGTGATGGGATCTCTTTTGATCTAAATTGTTTGGTGTTCTATATACCTACAGTAGTTCCATGTTCATTTCTTTTCTTAGATTTGGGAAATTTTCTTCCATTATTTCATCGAACATGACCTTTAAGCCTTTAGTTTTGTCCTCAGTCTTCTCCTGGACTCCTTCTTTTTTATTTTATTTTATTTTATTTTATTTTTTTTTGAGACAGGATCTCACTTTGTAGTCTAGGCTGATTCTGAACTCAGAAGACTCCTCCTGCCTCAGCCTCCTGAGTGCTAGGATTATAAGTGTGCACCAACCACCATACCCAGGTTACATGGTGCTGGGGAAAGAAACTCAGATACCTAGCACTTGCTAGGGAAGCATTGTAACTGCTGAGCTATTCCTCCAGCCCTTCCTTGATTTTTTACTTGAGACAGCTAAGAAAACATAGAGATACTAAGTAACTGCTTAAGTACAAAGCTAGGCTTCTAACCCACACAGTCCTCTTTAAATTTTTAGTCAGGGTCTAGAGGAATGGCTCAGCAGTGCCCTAACTCAAAAACAAAGAGTCAGAGGATCACAGGGTCACCACATTACTCACATTTCTCAAGCTGGATTTGTTTTGTTTTGTTTTGCTTTGCTTTGCTTTGCTTTGCTTGGTTGGTTGATTTTTTTTTTTTTTTTTTTTTTTTTTTTTTTTTTTTTTTTTTTTTTTTTTTTTTTTTTTTTTTTTTTTTTTTTTTTTTTTTTTTTTTTTTTTTTTTTTTTTTTTTTTTTTTTTTTTTTTTAGTTAGTTAGTTAGTTAGTTTGAGGCAGGATCTCGCTCTGTAGCCCAGGCTGATCCTGAACTCACTATGGAGCCCATGCTGGCCTTGGGCTCACAGCAGTCCTCCTGCCTCAGCCTCCAAGTGCTAGGATTGTGGGCATACACCACCACGCCTGGCTTATGTGGTGCTGGGAAATTGAACTTGGAACTTAGCACTTGCTGTAGTGCTTGCTGAGCAAGTGCTTTAACCAATGAGCTATTCCTCCAGCCTCGGGCTGGGTTTGAACTTGGGATCCTCCAACCTCAGCCTCCCCAAGTGTTGGGACTACAGGCATGTACCACCATAGCTGGTTAACCCAGGCAGTGTTTTTGCGCCGTTTATACTTTTGCCCATTGTACAGTGAGGATCAAAGGATGTATAACCTGCGGCAGGGAGGATTTCAGGAAAATATAACAATTATATTCACCACTTTAAAGATTATACTTTAAGAGAAGAATTTTGTTTTATGCCAGAGGCAAGGGGTAAATGTTGGACCAAGAGTGGTTTTAATTCAGATGTGAAGGAATGCTTTCTGGCTAAGATTGTGAGGTGTCACGAATACCTGTGAAATATTCTCAATACAGTCTAGATGTCAAATGTAAGAACAGGGGCTCAGTGGTAAGAGCAGTGTATAACCAGTGGTCTCAGATCCCTGGCACAGGAGAAATAATTTGAAGTTCTGTAATAGAAAAGTTATGCAGAATAAACCTACAATTCTTAGTATCTATAATTCAGCAGCTCCATGATGTGTTTTTATAAATCAGTGCTCTAATATCATCCAACTCCTATTCAAAAATAGTCAGAGGTTGGTACCTTATAACTACCAGATACAGGGTAGAGCCCTCAGGGACTCCAGACCATTCACAGTCAGACCTTAACCTATGTCCCACTCTTCTTCCACCCGACACTCCAGCTGACTGTGACTGTCTGTGCCTCTCACTCTGACTTTTTCTGCATTTGTGGATTTGCCTACATGATTCTCTTTGGGACGTACTATCCTGTCTACCTTCGCTTTTTGATCATCCATGTTCTTTGCATTCATTAAAGGTCATCTCACATTTAACTTTTGTGTAGCTTTTCCTTTTACTCCCCAAGATGCCCATAGTATTGTGCCTATATCCTGTCCCCTTCCACTTGTATTTAAACATTCCACATGTCCCTGTCTGCACAGCTGTAACCTCTGTGACAAAGGGCTCCTGTCTTACTAATTTGTATCCCCTTGGGCTTCAAAGCTGTGGACATTGTGGTTGCTCAGTCAGTGTGATGAATAAATAAGTGAGAATTTTATTGTACATACCTAGCCAAAGACATGGGGACTTGTTAGAACTCAGGAGTTGAACGGTATAATCTTGTCTCTCAGCCTCCTTTTCAAATTCTTACTCTGCACTTTACCCTCTTTGGAATTTTAATTTCTATAACTATCTCTCCTTGTCTGTTTTAAGCACTGTACTAGACATTGAAGATGCAGCAGTGAACAAAACAGAAAAGAATCCCAGCCCTCATAGAGCTTATTTTGTGTGGAGAAGGAATGTAATAGTTGAAAAAAGTAAAATACAATTTTAGGCTTAGAAAAAAGTTGCAGAAATGATAGTTTATGTAAACACTTCATCCAGCTTTCCCTTACATTAACGGCATGTATAACTATAGTGCAATGGTCAAGACCCAAAAGTTAACATCAGTACTACAGTTCTAGTAACTAACTTTAGACCTTACTTGGCTGTTACCAGGTTGCTGCCCCAGTGCCCTTTCTTCCCCTCCAGCATTTTGTCCCGTGTCTCACAGCGTGTTTAGTTGTATCTCCTTGGTCTTCCACTATCTGTGACTATTTCTCTTATCATTTCTTATCTTTCATGATCTTGACATTTTTGACGACTTTTGGTGTGTTATTTTATGGAAACATCTCTCAAATTAGGTTTTTCTGATGTTTTCTGTATTCTCTGTTACTCTATTGAAGTAACACATTTTAGCAGAAACACCGCAGAAGCGATGCATGCTTCTCAGTGCATCGTTACAAGGAGGCATGTGACAGCAGTGTGTCTCATTACTGGGCCTGTTGTCCTTGTTTATTTGGTCATGGTAGTGTCTACCAGGTTTCTCTAATGAAAAAGGGCTGTTTTTCCTCTTTATAATTTATTAATATCTTGGAGTAATACTTGAAGTTTTTGCTAAGACCTGCTTCTCCTCAAAGTTTTGCCACTGATTTTGTCATCCATTAACAGATCTGGTCAATTTTCTTCGTTACTTTCTCATTGCTCATACCCTCAACTTAAAGGAGAAAAGATTTATTTTAGCTCATAGTTTCAAGTCTCAGTCCATTCATTGGCAGCCGGCAGTGGCAGGACAGGTCTGCCAAAGAACAGCTGCTCCTGCATCATGAGAGCAGAGGCTTGGCAGGAATGCATCCTTCCAGACCACACCCTCAGTGGCCTGCCCTCCCAGCAGGGTGGAATCCACAGGTACCCACAGCATCCAAACAAATGAGGCTTTTGGAGGACATTCTAGGTCTGAGCTATAATACCTACGCAGGCAGTAATTTATTACTGTAATGTTTACTTAGTGATGGTTTCGTATTTTACTCTGCCGGTTATAATTCAGCACCACTATTTGTTTACTTTTCTCCTCAAGTTGTTCTAGCTTTGGCCTGGGACAGTGACATGCCCTGTTTTATTGTGAGTACATCCCTGCTTCCTGGCTCCAGGGACACTGCAAACTAATCTTAATTTGTCCATGTCCCAAGGCCCCACCTCTTCTCCTTCTCTGCTCCCATTTTCTCTTCTCCGTTTCCTTCTCTTTCTTTCCTTTCCCTTCCTTTCCTCTTTCTTTTCTTTCTTTCTAAATATATTCTATATGTGTTTTTCTTTTTTCCATTCTTTCTTTCTTCCTAAGTGCTGTTCAGAGACCAAGATGTAGGGGCGCTCTCCACTGACAGCTAGTGCACTTTCATGCTGCTGCTGTACTCAGGTACTTTCTTCCTTTTATATCTCTTCCTCATGATAAATCTTAAGTCCTGGGCTGGAAGAAGGGCACAGCAGTTAAAGTGCTTGCCTTACAAGCTCAAGGCCCTAAGTTGATTTCCTAGCACCATATAAAGCTGGGCGTAGTGGAACACACCTGTAATCCCAGCACTCGGGAGGCTGAGGCAGGAGGCTGAGGCAGGAAGATAACCACATAACCAATAGGATAACCATGAGTCCAGGGCCAGCCTGAGCTACATGGTGAATTCAGAACCAGCCTGGGTTACAAAACAAGACCCTGTCTCAAAAAATAATAATAATAAGTCCTTTCTTTGACTTATCTCTCACTAATTGTATCCTTAGCTTATTTTTTTCTGTTTACTGCAAGTCTAGATTTATTTTCTAAGACCTGTAGTGAACACTCTTAGGCCTGGAGCTCCTTCCTAGGTCACTGCAGATCATCAAGGTTAGCCTTGTAATTCACTGTAATACCGACCTTAAAATTAATTACAGTGTTCAGGCTAACTGCTTGAAATACTGTTGTATGGTTCCTTTATTATACCTTGCAAAGAAATAAATAGTTCCTATGTTTGAGTAAGTGACATATAAAACAAAATATAAGTGTGTTTTTTAGGATTATGCTAAGTACAGAAATTTATTAATTGGTAGGAAGTCCCAGGTAAACATTTAGAGTAAGATCCTACCGAAGCCACCAGGGTCATGGCTAAACATACCCCTGAAGTGAGCCAGTTAATTTTGTTCTGGAACATAATAAGAAATTGTGCTCAGCCCAGCTTGTCACCTCACTCTGTAGTTGTAAAAGGGATGGATGATTCAGTTTAAAACAGAAATCTATCACCAATACTAGGAGAAGAAGTGAAAGTTACATTTACTCACAGATGGCGAGTCATGCTCAGTTGGGTTAAATGATAGCATATTATTACACAGATGTTACTAGAAGAAAGCGATGTTTGTAATCAAGCCTTATCTCAATTATTTTAATCATCTTTTTGGATTGAATTGATAACAAATCACTTAAAACCTCTAGAGTTTTAATTCATAGAGTAGTGTGGTATCTCAAGCTGATTAGAGATTCAAGCTGTGTGTTGAATAATATTTGTATTATGCAACATGAGAACACATTATAGTCTTTTTTGGGTGGTTTACTAATACACTGATAAAATAATTATTGGGTATGTAGTAATAGCTTTGTACATGAGATTGATATTCAAGAGTTAGTTTCAAGTTAAAATACTATTTTCAGCAGCTTTCTGTGAAACTGCAGAGTGGTATATACTTACTGCTTTGTCTGTCTTAAAATATATAAGTGAAATGTTGGAATTTCAGAGTTCTTTATAACTACTTTGTGAGTTGTTGAAAGGATCACAGTGTCCTTACTCCTGAATTTGCCAGGTAATGTCAGTTGAAGGAGATGAGCCCAAAGTTTCTGATGTTTCCCATGCATTTTAAAACTGAAGCCAAGTTTGTAAGAGAATTATTCTTCTAATTTTGAGCAAGTAAACATCAGATCTGGAAGCCCATGACTTACTAATCGACTTTCAACCAAATAAAATATTTTTCAGCCAAATATTATTTGACACAGCCTTCTAAAATATTTGTGTAATATCCTGTGTGAGAATATATACTCTTTGGATAAATCTATCTATATAGTTAAACAACTTGACTATTCAGAGTAAATAGTATTAATATCATTCTAAACATTCTCTTCTTACTGGTATCCCATGAAGTCTGGAAATGGCAATACCAGGTAATTATTTTTCCTGGACTCTCCTGCTTAAACAGAGACCTAAAGAACGTGCTCTGAAATCCTAAGCTGCTTACTTCTCCTCTAGGGTTTGAAAGGAAATAAAGTTAGTATGTCTTCTAGGGGCTGAATTAGAAGCCACAGCTCAAAGCTCTCACTGATTCATAATAGGGCGTGTTTCTGGCGGCCACATCACCTGCTGTGGAATAATTTGAGTGTCATGGGAATGGGTATATTTCATCCAGTTCCATGAGTGTTCACTAGCACACCTTATTAATAGATTAAGTCCCCAGGTTCCTTTGTTTTATTGAGTTAGTGAATTATCTATGTTACTTGAGGATAAAGTTTGTTTGTTTTTTGTTTTTGTTTTCTTTTTGTTTTCTGAGACAGGGTCTTGCTCTGCAGTCCAGGCTGGTCTTAGGCTGGCCTTGAACTCACAGCAATCCTGCCTTAGCCTCCATGCCCAGCTAAAACAGTGTTAGGAAATCAAATGCAGGCCCTTGACTTTCTAGGTAAGTACTCTAACTGCTATACTATTCCTATAGTCCAGGCATTAAGAATTTACCATATCTCCAGGCTGGAGGACATTGCTTAGTGATTGGAGCACTTATCTAGTACGTGCAAGACTCTGGATTTAATTCCCCAGCACCACATAAAAAAATAGTTAGACAGCTCAGTGGCACATACATGTAAACCCAGGAAGCTGAGGCAAGAGTATTGCCATGAGTCCAAGACTGGCCTGAGCTATTATAGTGAGTTCAGGACCAACTTGGACTGTCAAGTGAGAACGTATCTCAAAACAAACAGCAACAATAAAAAAAAAAAAGAATTTTATCATATCTAGTATTCAAAAACAAGGTGATACTTTTCAGGATAAAGATAACTTCTTTCAGTCAAAATAAACTATGAAATAATAAAAGTTACTGACATTAGCTTAACTTTTCATTTGCTTAAGACGTAAGATAAACCATAAGGGTTAAAAAAATCATAGCCAGTTTCACACCAGCTGACTGTTAAAGCCTTCACTTTTGTGTGTACTGTTTGAAACACTTACACTGCTGTCTTTAGTTGCATAAGGAGAAGTAGCAAAAGTTACATTGACTGAAATTTCCAACAGTTTTCTGTAGCTTCTTAATAATGACTGGCTTTTCCCTTTCTCCTACTAGGGTGTCCCTGCTTTTACCTCCCCCTTCCTTAAATCTTTCCTTTCTCTATCACTAGTCTGATTGCCTATATCTTACAAATCCATTGTAAGTTACAGGTGTGGCATGACTTTATTTCACCCATAGCTAGCTGTGTTACCCCACTAAGAACCAATGACATTGCTAGGACATCAGTAAGAGAACAAAGGTACATAAGGTATCACTGCTTCCCTCAAAAAACTTAACCACATTTCAGGAGAAAACAGGCATACCCTTGCAGAGATAACTAACCAAGTAAAGCAGTTTGTTTTGTGTCAAGTGGATGGTACAGAATGAAGTGGGTGGAGATATTATGGGCAGGACAGTCAAGAGAAGGTTAAAAAGAAACCGGAATTCGACCATCTCTGTCTTGATAGGATAGTAAGATTTTCATAAGCAGAGATAAGAGAGGAGAAATCCAGGGAGAGGAAATCTGTGTGTGAGTGGCCCACGACAAGTTCAGCTTAGTGTCAGACTGAAACAGAAGGACTCCTTTAATTCCCTTTGCAGAATTAATGTGGCTCTTGTCATTTAATAATGCAATCAAATCATTATATCAGTGGCTTTCAAACTTTTTTGACTGCCACTCAGTAAAACACATGTTGTACCAGAATACAATATGCACGTTTGTATATATCTGAAATGAAAATTTCATAAAACATTCCTTACCCTCTTCATTGCTGGTCAGGCCTATTAAATAGATTTAATAACCTACTGGTAGGTAGTGACTCATTGCTTAAAAAAGTACTAACTCATTGGGTTTGAAAATGTGATCCTTGTACCAAAAGCATCAGCATCCCCTGAGAAATTGTTAGAAGTGCAGGTTCCCAGGCCATCCCCCGGTCCTACTGAATGTGAAGCTGTGGAAAGGTTGCCTTGTACTTTACAAAGGGGTCCCGTGCTTTAACAGGCCTCCAAGGGATTCTCATGCCTGCTTAAGTTGGAGAAGCCAGTACCAGATAATTCCTCCACTCACATCGGGGTTCTCCACCCTTAGAGCTTGGGTCTGACTCACTCTCCCTCAGGTATCTGAGGCTTGCCTGGTTTAAATTCTAGCGCTCCAGTTCTCTTAACTGTACTATGTTCCCCCCCACCCCACCCCCCCCCATCGGCACCATTTCTCATCAGGTATATTGTATAACCACTGTTCCCCTGCCAGGTTACATAATATCCAGGAGGGCAGAGATCTGTAGGTCCTGTACACTGGACATCTGAAGCATATACAGCACATCCTGAACACTTTAATGTTTGCTGAATGGCCGGGAGTAAAGGAGGGAAGGAAGGAAGACAGAAAAGATGAAAGGGAGGGAGAATGGGAAAAGAAAGGAAGAAAAGGCAGAATGCGCTTGACCTGAGTGATGGTCTGAAATGCTGCTTCAAGAAAATGCCCTTGGTAGAACAGCTCAGCGTGTACTGGATCTTTCTCAGAGGATCCAGAGCGTGGTGGAACTATCAGTCTTATATAAAGTGCTATTGCTTTTTGTTTTTTCTTTCATTCTTTCTTCTTTTTTAAATTTTAGGCAGGGTCTCATTCTGTAGTTCAGGCTGGTGCTGAACTTACTCTGTAGCCCAGGCTGGACCCAGACTCATAGCAATCCTCCTGCCCCAGACTCCCACATACTGGGATTATAGGCATACATTACCATACCCTGTTTCTTATGAAAAGTTCTAAGTAAAGAGCCACTGTGTTTTGTTTTGTTTTGTTTTGTTTTGTTTTTAACTTATTTCTGTGTGCCATCTCCATTTTAGGCAGAGCCTGCATGTTTTCAGCTCCTAGCAGAAACTGACAGAAGCCTTTGCCGGTCATATTTTCATATTACTTGGAAAGGTGGGGAGAGGGGAGGCACTGGTGTCTGGCAGATCTCACTGGCCCGACCGTTTATAGCCTATTCATACTCAGTCTGGTGTTCACTTAAAACTACTTTAAAGCCATGTGTAGAGACCCATTCCTGTAACCCTAGCATTCAGAGCCTCAGACTAGAAGATCACCAGTTCAGCCCAGTCTAGGCAATTTAGTCATTTAGTGACACTCTATCTCAAAAGAAAACAAAAACAAAACAAAACAAAAAACTACTTTAACTATACTAGACATCATGGGAGTACACCTCTCAAATCCCAGCATTGAGGGAGACTGAGGCAGGAAGCTCACAGGTTCAAGTCCCTACTGGGTAACTTAGTGAAACCCTGTCTCAAAAAGAAAAATGAAAAGGACTGGGGGTGGGGGGAATTCACTGGTAGACCACCCTCATTTCAGTTCAGTTCCTGCTTGCAAAACAAGCAGACAAACCAAAATGTAATTGGACCGAATTACCATGTTTGACATTTCACATGTATTTTTTATCATTCAAATTTTTAAATTGAAAATGGTTTTTCTTCTTGGAATATTACTATGTTTTTGCTTACAGTTAAGGACTAGCATCTGTTAAGCAAAAGGAGAAGCTATACTGGTCTCCTGTCCTTAAAAGGGGAGACTAGATACATTTCTGCCAGAGCTGCGATCATAACACGATCTCTGCAGGTTTATCAGAGATAAACCCTTCTTGAGTTTTCTGTCCCATTCAAGGTAAAGATCAAGTCTTTCTCACAAATTCTTTATGTCTCTATGGAATAATAGGCACAGGATCATAAATGGTTCTGTGAACTGATGGAATAATGCAGCCCTTGATTTTTAGGACTGTTGAGTCCCCTATGAGATGTTTGATACTATGAAGTACATGATCTCAAGTGCACACCTGTGCATACACACATGCACACACCCCACATTTTCAGGATATTTTCAGCTCTTTAGGTTGCCCATCCTGCATACTGAGGAGAATGCACCTTGGAAATGTTGGCCAACCACAGCCCCTCCTCTGAATTTCTACATGGACTGTAGGAAGGCACAGTAGAACATCTATGATGTTCATTCTTGAATCAGTTTTGTCTCGACCTTTCCTGAATCTGCCCCTCTGAGGACTTCAAGAAAATTCTCTTGCATAATACACAGTCACCTGCAGTCCTCTTTGCACATTAAGGTGTCTGGCTCTTACCAAGAGACTCTGAGACAGTGGAGTCTAGAGATGGGCTCAAGAATCCAGCATTTTTAAATGGCTCCATGACTAGTCCTAATAACTTCTCACACTGGTGAGCCAGCGCGTTATGGGCCGGTTTCCACCAGTTCCTGCCTGTAGAAAAGCTACACAGGGAAAGGCTGCAATTAACAGCTTTGGTGAAATTAGAGCTATTTTGTCTTACTTCCCACAATAGACAGGGAAGGAGCTTTCCTTAATGAACCTTAAAATAGATTTCTTTAAAATAGATTTTTTTATGTGGAACCAAATATTAGATCATAGTTATTTTAAAATTATATAAGTAGTAATAAAAGTCCATTGATAAAGTCTCTGTCTTTGAAATGTCATGTCTGCTCTTCAGTCCAGCAGAAAAAAACCCTCTTTTGTCTGAACTCCTTTTTCTATTGTACCATGCAGAACCCAGGCAAAGCACTTGCGCTGTGCCCTGTGGTCTACTGGATGTTTCGGTACAGGTATCTTCTCAACCCCTGGTATCAGTCTTCGATGCCAAGATAGCTTCCATTTGCAAGTGCGGAAGCTGCAGATAAAAAGAAGCTAACTGGCTTGCCCCGGGTCATTTTAGTGCATCTCATCTTTGAACTGTAAATTTCAGCTATTTCTTTTATCAAGTCCTAAATTTTTGCTGGTTCCTAACTCACATTTGCTTATTAGATCAATTTGTTTGACCTAAAACGTTTATAATATGCCAGGTAAGTTGTTCGTGTGAAAGTACCTGTACACTGTGTTAAAGGGTAATTGAGATGTTTGGAAGTTGAACTCATTACTTCATTGAATACTGACAAGCTATTAGGTCTTTCTCAAATGTAACATAGAACTGGCACTAAACATGCAGTGGTCTCCTGAGATGTTTACTCTGAGAATAGCCATTGTTGATAAATATTCATATCCATTAGCCCATATACATTAGAATGTCTCACATTTTAATATTCTACAAGGAATTTGGGAAAAACATAAACATTCAGTCTCTAGCACCTAGTTCCAAACAGTTGTTTCTAATGACCAAGGGATACAAGCTCACAATGTGAGGGCAGCTCTGGAAAATGCTGATACTCTTTAATAGAAGAGGAAATATGGGGCTGGAGGAATGCCTCAGCGGTGGTACCCAAGTTCGAGTCCCCAGCACTGCGTAAGCTGGGCCTGGTGGCGCACACCTGTAATCCCAGCACTCGGAATGCTGAGACAGGAGAATTGCTGAGTCCAGAGCCAGCCTGGGCTTCATAGTAAGTTCAAGACCAACCTAGGCTCAAAAAAAGAGGAAATATTAATCTCTATATTTGTGTCTTTAGATCTCTGGTATTAGTTTTGATATTATTTTCTTTTCTCAGAAATTAGAAATTTATGATTCACAAACTAAAATTGGTGAAAAGGTAATCTGCCATGCTGGTTAAAGACTAGAGCTGGTTATCACTATTCGTCTTTCCCAACCTGGACACCTCTACTAGACTGACCAGGTGTCACTGAGATTGTTAGTTAGCATTCACGATATTTACTTAAGTCCTTACAAAACATCCCAAAACTCAAAGCTTCCAAATAGTTACAAAATTATTTATTTTAATGAACAAGTGAAGAATAAACTATTTTTATAAAAATAACAACTAACAATTTGTTTTGTAGATTCTGTTTATTTTATTAGTATTTCAACTAAGTTATTCTACATTGACTTTTCTAAGTAAAGGATTAAGAAAAGTAACTGGCTGTGATGACATACATGGATAATGTCAGCACTCTAAGAGGAGGCTGAGGCAGGGGGATCACAAGTTTGACTTGAGACTGGACAATTTATTGATTTAATAAGGCCCTGTCTCAAATTTTTAAATTTTTGAAAAGAGCTAGGGTTGTAGCTCAGCACATAAGACCTTGTGTTCAATCACTAGTACCAAAAATAAGAACAATATCTTAGTATTAGTACAAGGCCTTACACATAGTAAAATTGGTATTTTGAGGGAATAAGACTGCTCCCCCCCACCCCCCACCCCCCCACTCGGTTGAAGGGATTGAACCAAGGCTCTTGCCCTGAACTATATCCTTAGCCTTTTTCCCCCAAGACAGGGACTTGCTGAGTCGGCCAGGAGTGCGTTCTTCACGGTGGCTTTTATTTCTGTGGCTAGTTGGAGATGGCAGTAGTTTAACACACAGGGGACTAAAAGAATAGATCAGTGGTTAAAGCACTTGCCTGGCAATCTCAAGTCCCTGAGTTCAGTTTCCCAGCAGTACATAAACCAGGCATGGTAGTGGATACCTGTAATCCCAGCACTCGGAGACTGAGGTAAGAGGATTGCCTTGAATTCAAGGCCAGAGTGACCTATGTAATAAGTTCAGGACTAGCCTAGACTACAGAACAAGACCCTGTCTCAAAAATAAATAATAATTGACACAAATAATCACGCTGAGGATGCCATGACAATTAAAATTTCCTGGTGTGCCGCATTTGTTGGTTTTATAGGATTCAGGAGAGCAGAATTCAATGAAGAATGTGATTGATGCCTAAAAAGTGAGTTTTAGATAATGAATTAGCTTATGCAACATGTTTTTTTCATTACACATTTCCTATAGAATTCCTGTCTGGCAAATAGAAGAAGCTTAAGAACATCATGCTTAGTGAAGTGAGTCAAAAGCAGAAGGTGAAACATCGAATGGTCTCTCTGATATGAGAGACCCAGATCAGAACTATATCATGGAACTTAAAATGAAAAACAAAGTGAAACAGGGGGGTAGGGTGGGGAGGGAGGGAGGGGAGAGGAGGGGGAGGGACAAAAGGAAAGTGGGAAAGTACTTGTCACCTTGACAAGATACGTAGGTGCACAAAATGCTCAACTTCATTGTAAACCTTAAATTTTGCACTTACACATATCAATAAAATGGAGGTGGGGGAGGAAGGATAAATAAAAGGTAATGTATATACAAAAATAAGAATTCCTGCCTGGGGGCAATAGGAAGTACTGAGATACTGAACATTCTAATAGGAAGGAAATGAATGTTTCAGTTTGAAAACTGAAAAATAATGAAACAATTTTAACCTTAAGCTCGGGTTAAGATATGAATTTCAATATTTATTATAGGAGGCTTCCTAATCTCTGATTAATGTAACATCAGTTTCTGATTTGTAGAAATCATGATCACATGCTCCACTTGAAGAATATCAGAAATTCCAATGCTAAAAATGTTAAAGACTAATAATATCTGTGCCTGGAAATTTGCTTTGTTCAATGAAAATATTCTTAGCAAATTCTTTCAACAGAAATGATATTATTATGTTTCAAATATGAAAGTTTTATTTTTTCATTAATGTGTCACATCCCTTGCTTCTTCCCATTCCCCTACTACCCTCCCCACACACATCCGCTTTCCTGCTCCACAGTCTTGTCTTCTTACTTCGTTCTATCTCTCTTTTACTTTACTATGGTTTGGTTTTCTCATATTAGAGAAATTATATGATATTTAACTTCTTTGATTCATTTAACTAAACATAATTGTCTCAGTATGTCTCAAAATGCATCCATTTTTCCACAAATGACTCCAGTTTATCTTTCTTTTATGGCAGAATGGTACTCTATTGTATAATTATACCACATCCTCTATATCTGTTTATCTGTTGTTGGATATATTAGCTTCTTCCAAGATTTGGCTGTTATAATTGTGCCGCTATGACAAAAAATAATGAAACATCCATCAGACCAACAGATACAAA
>PVKB01005361.1:16838-100448 GCA_004027205.1 Ctenodactylus gundi
ATGGGATATTTATTTTCAGTTTTTTTTCAGGCATCTCCATGCTGCTTTCCATGGTAGTTGTACCAGTTTACAGTCCCACCAGCAGTGTGTGAGGATTTGTTTTTACCTACAAATTTACTTGCATTTGTTGTTTTTTGAGTTCTTAAGACGTTAAGAACTTACCAGCCATTCTTACTGGCATTAGATGGATCCTCAACATTGTTCTGATTTGCATTTTTTTTCTGATGGCTAAAGATGCTAAACAGTTTTTGTGTATTTATTCCTTTGGACTTCTTCAGAGAATTCTCTATTCATTTCAGTTGCCCATTTTTTTAAATTGGGTCTTTTATTTTGGAAGGTCTAATTTTTTTCAGTTCTTTATGTATTCTTGGCAATAATCCTCTGAGAAGTAGCTGGCAACATTTCTTTTTAATTCTATCATTCTCTCTTTACTCTGTTATTTCCTTCACTGTGCAGAAGCTTTTTAATTTGATATAGTCCCAGTTGTTGGTTCTTGGTGATATCGCAGATGTTTTGGGTATTGACTGATAATGTCCTTGCCTATGGCTTCAAGGGTTTTGCCTATTTTTTCTTCTGATAATTAGTTAAGTATATACATTTTAATGTTTAAGTCTTTGATCCACTTTGATTTGATTTGGGTACATCGTGAGAGATAATAGGTGTAGTTGCATTCTTCTGCACATGGCTATCCAGTTTTCTCAGAACCACTTGTTTTTCTGTTTGTTTTTGTTTTGATTGTTTTGTTTCTTGAGACAGGGTCTTGTTCTGTAGTCCAGTCTGGTCTTGAACTCATGGAGGCCAAACTGGCCTTGAACTCATGACAATCCTCCTGCCTCAGCCTCCTGAGTGCTGGAATTAAAGACATATGTACCACAATCAGTTTATGTGGTGCTGGATAATCAAACTCAGGGCCTTGTGCTTGCAAGACAAGCACTCTAACTGCTGTGTTATTCCTCTAGCCCCACCCATATTTTTTGGCCCCTTTGTCAAAGAACAAGTGCTTGAAGGTACTCAGGGGTGTTTCTACATCCTCATTTGTATTCAGTTGATGCACCTGTCTGTTCTTGTGCCAATACCATGTAGGGCTTTTTTTTTTTTTATCACTGTTGGCTTTGTACTATAACTTGATATCTGGTGTTGTGATACCTCCTACTTTTGTTTTGTTGCTTAGGATTGTGTTGGCTGTTCTGAGTCTATCTGGTTCCTTATAAATTTTCAGATCATATTCTCAAATTCTGTGAAAAATGCTGCTGGTATATTGATTGAGGTTGCACTAAATCTTTATATTAATTTAGTTAATATGGCCATTAGGACAGCGTTGGTTCTACCTCTCCAGGAACAGGGAATGTCTTTCCATTTTCTAAAATTCTCTTCAAATTATTTTTTTCAGAGTACTATAGTTCTCAGTATAGAAGCCACCACTTGCTTAGTGAAGCTGATTCCTAGGTGTTTGTTTATTTTGCAGCTACTGTGAATGGGATGGTTTTACTGCACTCATTCTCTGTATTTTCATTGTTGCTGTAGAGGAATGCTGTTAATTTTTATGGATTGATTTTATATCCTGCAGCTTCGCTGGATTTGTTTATTCTAAGACCCTTGTGGTGGGTCCTCTACGCAAAGGATCATGTCATCCTCAAATAAGGATAATTGACTTCTTCCTTTCCTATGCATATTTCCTTCATTCCATTCTCTTAACTGATTGTTCTGACTAAAGTTTTGACTCACTATGTTGAGTAGAAGTGGTAAGAGTAGACACCCTTATCTTGTTCCTGATTTGATTGGAAATGCTTTCAGTTTTTTTTCCCATTTAGGATGATATTTGCAGTAGGACTGTCATAAATTGCTTTTGTCAGCTTGAGGTAATATTCTTCTATACCTGTTTTTATCAGAGTTTTGATCAGGAAGGGATGTTAAATTTTGTCAGTCTTTTTCTGCATCTGTTGAGATGATCAGGTGATTTCTGTCCTTGCCTTTGGTAATATGTTGTAGTACATTAATTGATTTATGTATGTTGAACTGCCTTGCATCCCGGTTATGAAGCCTGCATTGTATAATCTTTTTAATAATTTGTTGCATTCTTTTTCAGGTATCTTACTGAGTATTTTAAGAGTTTTTTTACTTTGGTAAAAAAAATCATGATATAAAGTATAACATTTTTGTGAATACATGAATTCCAAATTCTATCACATGCTAGCACCATGGGGTTTGCAGAATTAGCGAGTGTCTGTGTCCACCCCTTTTTCAGAGGTTCATTCCTTTCCTATCTGACCTTTGCCTCTCTTTCTACCTGCCATTCATTGTTTGGGCCTTTTTATGTTATTTTGTGTATTTCATAAGGGAAACACCATCTATAGTCAGGTTTTTGTGCTTGGTCCATTTCACTGAGCATTATTGACTCTAGGCGGCCCCATTTTTGTTCAAATGCTTCATATCTGTCTTTCTTTGTGGCTGCATAGTATTCCATTGTGTATAGGAACCACATCTTATTTAACCATTCCTGTATTAAGGAATTTACGTCAATATTCATTAAGAAAATTGGCCTGCAGTTTTCTTTTATTTCTTTCTTTCTTTTTTTTTTTTTTTTGGTGGAGTCTTTATCTGGCTTTGAGATCAAGGTGCTATTTGCTTCCATGAGGGAATTGGGCAGTATTCTCTCTCTCTCAGTTTCATTGAAGAATTTGATGAGCACTGGCACCAACTCATCCCTAAAATTCTGATAAAATTCTGCAGTGAATCTATCAGTCCCGGGCTTTTCTTTGTTAGTAGACCCTGCATATTACAGTCTCAATTTCATTCCTGCCTATTGTTCTGTTCAGGGTTTTTAATATCTTTTTGTTCAATTTTAGTATATTATATGTGTCCCAGAATTTTCTCATTTCGTCTGAGTATCCTGAATTTATTGCAGTGTAGGTTTTTAAAATAGTTTCTTATGATTTTTTGTATTTCAACATTATCTGAAATGATTTTACCTTTTTTCATTTCTAATTACCTTGATGTAGATTTTTTCTTTCCTTCTTTTGGTGAGTTTGGCTACAGGTTTATCAATCTTACTTAGCCTTTCAAAGAACCAACTCTTTGATTCTTATAATTTCCTTCCTTCAGCTGCTTCTGGATTTGGCTTGACCTTGCAGAATATAAAACAAATGTCAGGGAATATGAACAGCTTTAGACCAAATTAAACAGTGGAAATGAAATAGGCAGTTTTATTTAGAAAGATACACATTATTAGAACCAATTTAAGAAGAAATAGAAAACAATCCTAAACTTCACAAAGTATAATATTGGCACAGAAACAGACAAGTTGGCAAATGGAGTAGAACTGAGGATGCAGAGACAACCTCAGGTACCTTCAGCTATCTGATCTTTTAAAAAGGGGCCAAAAACATATAATGGAAAAGAATAGCCTCTACCCTAAATAGGGCTGGCAGAACTGGTTATCCACGTGCAGAAACATGAACCTAAACGTACATTGAACATCGTGTACCAAAATTCAGTCAGTGGGTCAAACACCTAGATATTAAAATAGAAACACTGAACCACCTGGAGGACAAAATAAGTACAGCTCTTAAAGATAATAGGCATGAACAAAGACTTGATAGACACCTGACATAAAAGAAATAAACCCCAGAACCAGCAAATGAGAGTGTATCAATTTCAAAAACTTCTGTGTGGTAAAGGAAACAACAGAGTAAAGAGAGAGTGAATAGAATGGAGAAAATTTTTACCACTTACACCTCAGACAGTAGGCTAATAACTAGAATATACAAAGAACTAATAAAAATAGATTCCTAAAAATCAGACCTGACTAAAAAATGGGCAATTGAAATGAATAGACAGTTCTTAGATGAAAAGTACAAATGGCCAGCAAATACATGAAAAAATGTTTTAATTTCTTTTCTTAACCACTAGAGAAATGCAGATCAAAACAACAGTATCATCTTATCCCAGTGAGAATGGTACATATCAAGAACTCAGAGATTGCAGGGAAAAAGGAACCCTGTTACATTGCTGGTGGAGGTGCTAACTGGTGCAACCACTATGGAAAGCAGTATGGAGATGCCTCAGAAACTAAAAATAGATATCCCATTTGACCAAGTGATACTTCTTCAGTTGTCTTTGCAAAAGAGTTGAAAGTACAGTGTGACAGCAGTAATAAATACATATCAATGTTTATAGCAGCACAAATAATAATAGCTAAATTGTGGGAAATGCCAGGATATCCATTGATAAGCCAATAGATACAAAAAATGTGATATATATATATATATATATATATATATATATATATACATACATACATACATACATACATACATACACACACAGTGAAATACTACTCTGCCATAAAGGCAGATAGATAACAGTCATTTGGTTTTGTCACACCGTGTGTGTGTGTGTGTGTGTGTGTGTGTGTGTGTGTGTGTGTGTGTGTGTGTGTGTGTGTACGTGTACGCAATACATAATGTCTGCAGTGAACTTGAGTATTTTGTGCACATACATATCACATCAATATTATGATTGCCTTTCCCTCCCTGTTTTTGGCCCTCCAATACCCTTCCTATCCCCTCATAACTCCCACTATCACACTCACTTGGTTCTATAGAATACCTGTGTTCTGGATTTCCCAAATCACAGAAACCAGGTGATATTTAACATATTTAATCTTCTGCATCTGACTCACTTTACCACTCAAATTGCCACTTATTAATTCATTTTACCACCCCTAGAATGTGCTGTGACCATATCTTGGTGCCTCATCTTTAGGTTCAGCAGCGCCCTTTACTGGAGTGATTTGCCAAACGTTCTTTTTTTTCTGAATCTTGCTATATCTTTGTTGAAATTCTTTAATGTGGCGTCACCCACAGTCTACATAAAAAGAGAACTATAATAGTGAAATTTATGAGGCTAGAAAGCATGAGAAAGAAAAAGAAGTTATATTTCAAATTCCTTAGCTGAGTACTGAAAGGTAAATATTTGTATATTCAAAAGACATTCAAAACACTGAGTTTTCTTGAAGACAGAATAGGTAAAACCATAGAAGACATAGGGATAGACAGGAAAGGATTTTTTGAACAGATCACCAACTGCACAAGAAATCTCAACAAGAATCAACAAATGGGACTGCATTAAATTGAAACGCTTTTGCACAGCAAAGGAAACAATCAACAAGGTGAAGAGACAACCCACAGAGTGCGATAAGATATTCACCAGTAACACTTCAAAGGATTAATATCTAGAATATACAACGAACTCAAAAACTAAAATAAATGATCCCATCAAGAAGCGGGCAGCTGAAAGGCAAAGAAAGTTCTCAGAAGAAGAAGTACAAGTGGCCAACAGCATATGAAAAGGTGTTCTTCATCACTGGCCCTCAGAGAAATGCAAATAAAAACAATATGAGGTTTCACCTCACCCCATTTAGAATGGCCTACATCAAGAACTCAAAAAACGGGAGGGGGTAGGAGGGTTGAAAAGGGAGAGGGGAAGAATTTGTAATTTAGCTACGATATGTACATGCACAAAACACTCAAGTTCAATGTAAACTTTATGTATTGCACTTATACATAGCGATAATATGGGGGGAGGGGAGAGAAATCAGAAAACAACAGTTGTTCGTAAGGATGGAGAAAAAAAGGAACTCCACTGCTGGTGGGAAGGAAAGCTGGTACAACCATTACAGAGAGCAGTCTGGAGCCTCCTTAGAAAGCTGAGGATGGAAATTCCACTTGACCCAGCTAATGCCCTACTGGGCATATTCCCAAAAAGAAATAAAGTCAACGTACCAAAAAGACACATGCATATCCATATTTATAGCAGCACAATTCTTAATAGCCAAATCCTGGAAACAACCTGCCTGCCCATTTATACAGGAATTGTTAAAGAAGATGTGGTACCTGTACACAATGGAATACTATGCAGCCATAAAGAAAGACAGGCATGAAGCATTGGAATGAAAATGGGGCCACCTAGAGTCAGTAATGCTCAGTGAAATGGACCAAGCACAGAAGACTGACTATAGATGGATGCTCCTATTATGAAATGCACAAAAATGATGACATAAAAAGGCCCAAACGTGAATGGCAGGGTAGAAAGAGAGGCAAAGGTCAGATAGGAAAGGAATGAACACCTCTCTAAAAAAAAAAAAAGGTGGACACAGACGCTCACTAATTACCCAAACCCCATGGTTCTAATTTGTTACAAAATTTGGAATTCATGTATTTATAAAAAGAAATGTTAAATTTTAGGTTATGAAGACTTTTTATACCAAAATAAAATTCTTTTAAAGTTCAAAAAAGAAAAAGAAATAGTAAGTCCTATCTATTGTTCTTGTTGCAAGGATTTCCTAAGATGTGGCTAAATACATACACATCCATAAAGTAGTTAGCAGAGGAAAAAAATAGACATTCAAGTTGTCATTGCATCAGTCAGTTTTCTTAGGATAAACTTACATCAAGGCTAAGTGGGTGAATCTCTACATTAGACGAACTTAAATCTGTATCGAATTGCTACATTAAATGAACTAAAATCTTTATCACATAAGTATACTACACTTAAAGCAATAGATAGAGTGGTATGCTTAGGTATTTCAGAATTTTTTAACTTTCATAAATTATTTACTTGCATTTCACTGATCACTAACATTTTTCCAGATTGAGTTTATCGTTTTTACCTACCTATCCCTCCCAAACTTCATGCATACATATTTTTAAAGATTTTATACCAATTCCCTATGTTGAATATAATTGTTTTGCAAACTTATATACTATTAAAAATAATAATTATAGGGAAGATTCACCGACTTTATGAAACAGTTGGTACTGTTTTAGGGGAATACCAGTCAAATGATTCAAATACCAGTCTCTTTTTTTGTTACACTTTCTCTTTAGAGACTTCCTTTCGACCATGTTTTTTTGTGCTGTGTATCTCTCTGTCTCTCTCAAAGATTCCTCAAGTATTTTCTGTAGTGCTTGGCTAGTGGTTGCAAATTTCTTTAGGGATTCTTGGTCATGAAAAATTTTTACTTCTACAATTTTCAGGAATACTTTTGCTGGGTAGAACAACCTGGGTTGACACCTGCTGTTTTTTAAAGCCTGAAAGATCTTGCTCCAGGCTCTCATAGGCTTTAAAGTTTGCATTGAGAAATCTGCAGTAGTTCAAATGGGTTTGCCTTGGTCAAATAATGCCTGTTTTTTCTCTTGCTGTTTTTAATATCCTCTTTATGTTGTATTTCTGAGGTTTTGATTATAATGTGTCATGGTGTGTCTCATTGCTGGTTGAGGTTATTTGGTGTTCTATAAGATGCTTTTACTTGAAAATTAAACTTTTTGTCTAGATGAGAGAAATTTTCTTGCATGATTTTAGTGAATAAATTCTTTACACTTTTGGTGCTGTTTTCTGCTGTTTCTCCCACACTGATAATTCTGAGGTTGGTTCTCTTTGAATCATCCATCAGCTGTTGTATCCAGCTACTTTGGTCATTACTGATTTTGGAGTCATGCCTAATTTTAGCATTTTTTTCCTCAGCCTTGAAAAGTCTGAAATTCTGTCTTCACAGCATTCAAGTTGTCTTTCCATGCTTTGGCATATATTTTTTATATCCTGAATTTCATGTAGATTTCTTTTTAGATTTTCCATTTCTCTCTCAAAATGTTCCTTCATATCTTGCATTTCTTTATTTACCTCTGCCAACTTTTTCATTTGTGGCTTCAATATGCTTAATGAGCTTTGTCTCCACTAGGACTACTGTTTGATTAGTAAGTTCCTCTTTAAGCCCTCTGATCAAGGTTTGCATTTCTTTGAGACTATCTTATTTGAACTGACTGTTCGACTTGTTCATTTGCTTTTTGACTTCCCTATAAGTTTCACTATTTCAGGGCCCTTGACATTAGTTTCTGGGGTCTCAGGCATCTCTGTTTGTGTCCTGTTGCCTTGTCTTCTTCCCATGTTTATGTTGTTGAGGGATTTCACTTTAAAGGACTAGCTGAGCGGTTTCTTTGAAAGGCTATGATGATATATGGAGAGAGATGCAGTTCCTCTGAGTTCTGTGCTGAGAGTAGGCAGTGAGAGTGGACCTAACAGTCTAGTGGCCTCTGAGGTGTCTTGTTCATCCCCAGCCCTTCAGAAAAGCTCTCCCTCTTGTCCTGGCTTCCCTCACCTGAGGCGAGGCTCTCTACCCTTGGAGGTGTGCCCACTACACTGAGCTGTTCAGGAGATCAGTGACCTTTCTGTCCTCTCTGCAATTGCCTCTTGTGCCAGTTTATTCCTAGGCACTGATTAAGAGTGATCCCAAAGCCCTGGTGTGCTCTTTTGAGCTTTCTTTTGCTCTAATCAATTCAGTCTCAGGCTCTTTTATTTATTTACTCTTTTAATGGCTTCAGCTTACATCATTGCCTGTTATGGCTGCAGAGCGCTGCTTCTGATCTGGGCTCCAGGAGGCTGTTTCTAGGGGGAGCTCACATTGCGTTGTAGTAGGCACTACCTGCAGGATTGTTTTTTAGAGGCTGGGGCTACCAGCTGCTGACAATTCTCACTTCTCCCAGATCAGCATTTACCTCAATCTGATGTTCTGGCCTCTGGGCTTTCCTTCATCTTTTGCCGTGGGTGCTGGCAACTAAGGGCCATTCCCAGTCAGCTGCTCTTTTTCTCCACTTCTGATATGTGTTCAGGATTTCTGACCTTCCCATGGCCTCCTGTAAGTTGTTTGAGGCATTCCTTCCTCTCCTAGCTTCATCAGATGTTCCACACTCCATGTGGTCTTTCCTCTGCCTGTAAATGCCTGAGGCTCCCAGCCATTTGCAGCTGGTCTGGGGCAGCTTCCTAGACTGGTTATTTTTTTCCTTTTGTTTACTCTCTGCTTCCCATGTTTCTTTAGGATTTCTGATCTTCTCTTGTTCTCCTTTCAATTGTTGGGGTGCTGCTCCCTGTCTTAGCTACATTGAACAGGCGATTTTTGACTAAATTCTCAACTTTGTGAGTCCATGAGGAGATATTGTGTAGCTCTGTTACTCGACCGCCATCTTGACCAGAAGTCCAGATATGAGTCATTTGTATGTAAATGGTTACAGCTTGGGGCTGTTATGCTTAGTGAAGTAAGTCAAATTCGGAAAGTTAAATATTGCATGGTTTCTCTAATATGAAAAAACCCAGAAATAGTCAAATAGGTGATATGTTGGAGTCAGGAGACATGAGTGGGAGGGTGAAAAGGAAAAAGAGGAAGGAGAAAGGAATGAGAAGTTAATGCAGTATATATGTGTACAAAATTCTCAAGCTCAATGTAAACATTACATTTTGTATATATGTATATACGTATACATATATACACACTACACACACACACACACACACATATGGAAAAACAACTAAATGAAAGATTGTTGAATGAAAGATCCATGTACAAAAATTTATCATGTACTGCTAATTCTACAATTACATACTCACTAATGGTTTGTATAGTGTGCATAAGTTTAATTTCAGTGTCTAACAGCTCCCCAAAATGTTGCATATGTTTACATTTACATCAACAGTATTTAAATATTCATGTTTTTGCATACTCTGAAAAGGATGTCATCTGTCTTGCTTTTTAATAATCTTATGGATATGTGTAATTCCTTGTGATCCTGTATGTTATTTTCTGCTTCCTAGAACAGCCTGCATTATCTCTTACTTATTGAAATGCTACCTATAGAATGAAGTTATTCTGGCTTCCCACCTGTCTTTAAACAGACAAAAAGGGTTTCTTCTGTCTTTGTGCCTAAATGTAGATATATTCTGTCACTGTATCTTTCACACCATTGACAGTGTCAGTCCCCTGTAAATACTCTCCTCATATGTGCTATATGTTCTTCAGGAAACATGCCTTTCATGTTTCTACCTCTGCCTTCTATGCTGCTTCCTTTCTTTCTGTGAAATTGTACCCATGTATCAGAAACCATAGCCAAAGTTCTGTTACGTCTCACAAGTTTTTTCTCTGTGTCTCCATTTTTTACTATTGTATCACATATTACCTTGCATGTAGTAGATATATATACTAATTTCTGTCTATTTCAGATTTCTTCTTATGTTTATATCCCTCCATAGAATCATGACATAATACACTGGCTTGTACAGAATAATTACCATTAAATGTTATTGAAAGAGTTAATGCAGAATGGTTGAAAACTAGCTTGTGAGTTAAGCTTCTGCTTCCAGATGTCATAGTCTAAGAACCCACCAGCTCATATCCCCTGCAAGGAAAAAAATCTTACTAAATGTTGACAAATAGTGTAAAACATAACTACCTAAAGGTACAAGAGAATGAATAAAAATGATATCTATAGGGAGTTTATGTTCATTTAGAAGAGGAGACTTAAGAAACTACTTAAGTTGCTTGGAGCTAGGAGCACAGCTCAGTGGTTCGACTGTCTGACATGTCCAGGGCTCTGGGTTTGATTCTCCAGCACCACATAAAGATTAACCAGGTGTGGTGGGGCATACCTGCAGTCCCAATACCTGGTTGGGAGACTGGAGGATTGCCATGAATTGAAGGCCAACCTCAGCTACATGGTGATGGTGAGTTCAGGACCAGCTTGGACTACAGCGTGAGGCTTTTTCTCAGATAAATGATACATAGATAGATAGATAGATAGATAGATAGATAGATAGATAGATAGACAGACAGACTGACTAACTGACTGACCCACCCAACCCATTCTGTTTTCATAGTCATTAGCCTCGGGCTCAATACAGTCCAGGTACTTTGCAGCAAATGATAAGGGTCATATGGAAAGATTCTTATATTTCTGACCTGGGAAAACCGAAGAGAATAATAAAATCCCAGGTAGGAAGGAGCCAGAAAGAGGAGATTCCCAACCTGCATATAAATCCTACTGATCCCTGACTGTATTATAAGAAATAGATTGAAAGCAGTCAAAGACTAGAAATCTGAGCTTAGAGTGGAATTGTAGCTCTGAAGATGGAGAAGAGTGAACAGATAAAGACTCCTGGAAAGAGTCTATATGATTCACTTGGATAGGGGAAAATAAAATCTTCCTGCCTCTGGTGTTTCAGCCTTGGGCTTATCTCTGTCCATGGCACACACAACAAAAGAGTGTTGCTGTGGAAAAGTTGCAGTCATTGTACTATGCCCTAAAGAATGAGAAAAGAGAAACTGAGAACCTGGAAAACTGTGAAAATAGTGGGAGAATCCTAAAAGGAAAGTCAAAGAAAAGAATCTTTAAACTCTCCCAATAATTCTGATTGAATCTTGAACTATGCATCTGCTAAACCAACCTTAAGCAGCCCAGCTGAGAACAAAAGATTTACCCAGACTTGCTGCACACCACAGATCTTCATCACAGATTTGCTTCAGTCTCGTAGACAATTGCAAAGCGTAGAACCTAATTGTGATCCATCTGGAGCTGAAGCTCTTGGATTCCAAATGGTGATGACTGTGGATGCACCTGTGACATCTTGTAATGAGTTCTTTGAGGGACCTCTAGATAGCCCAGACAATCTCTCTGAGGAATGACAAAGCTGCTGTCGTCCCATGCCCCCTTCCAGCAGGAAGTAGCCAGAGCAGTCATCATCCAATTTTCCCCTTGCAACAGCAAGGCTTCCCAATAAAAAGAGGAAGGAATAAGCCAGATTCCATTAGGCAGGTTCAGAGTAGTTAGGTTGTGTGGGTCCAGACCTCCCAAATGAGCAACTCATCTTCAGAGCAGGAACTCTGATAGCTTAAGAAAGACCATACTTTGGAATGGCCAAGGACAAAGCTAAAGTTGAGTAGGTCATAAGACCATAGACCATCATAACACAGGGCCTAGGGTCTTATCTTGGGCCCTGAAGTTTGATCTTAAACCAATGAAATAATTTTATGCTAATCTGCACCAGTAAGTAAACACCAGTGTTGTAAAGGAGAGTTAATATGCAAGATCCATAGGAATACTATAAAAGATGACTGTAAATGCTAAACAGTCGGTACACTTGTCCCTCCTCCTGCTTGCAGGGGAGTTCCTACTTTTTAACCTCATTTTCTCTTTTATGGCTCTCCCAATAAAGTTATTTTCTGCTTCCAAACTGGAAAAAAAGGATTTGCACAGAGACCAGAGCTGCTGCTCAAAATAATCTTTAGTTTAAACCCAGACAAGAATCTCAATATTAATTTTATTCAGAATACAATCCAAAATTTCCCAACATCAAGGCATCAAGAAAATGGAACACATTCCCTACATAAAAGAAAATTAATTAAGTTCAACCCCAAGATGATCCAGATGTTAGAACTAACAGACAAGGATTTTGAAGTGACTATTATAACTCTTCTCAGTTTTTTCATAGCATGAAACATGTTTTCAGTGCATGAAAATTTTAGAAGAGAAATGAGATGTTTCAGCTGAGTAATAGAAACAGTGAAAAGGAGCCAAATGGAGAAAGAACAGAAATTTGCAGATATGAGATGTTGTTACCAAGCAGAAGAAACACAGTGATTCTCCTCCTGTCAAGGCACATTAGCTTTAAATCTCTTAAAAGCCAATAAATAAGAAAGACCAATAGGAAAACCACATAGTACAATGTAATATAGTATAGTTCTCTTACCTGAACAGAACAACAGTCCAATTTAACATTTTATTTCTCACTAGAAGCCATTGAGGCTCAAAGGGAGTATAACCAAAAAAAAAAAAAAAATCACAGTGCTCTTTAAGATTTATAATGTAGGGCTTGGAGAATGACTCAGTGGCTAGAATGCTTGCCTAGCATGCTAAGGCCTTGGTTTCTATTCCCCTACACCACATAAAAATTAACTGGATGTAGTGGCATAAACCTGTAGTCCCAGCATTTAGGATGCTAAGGCGGGAGGATTGCCCTGAGTTCTAGGCCAGCCTGGGCTACATAGTGAATTCAGGACCAGCCTGGACTGCAGAACAAGATCTCGTCTCAAAGGGGAGGGGGATTAAAGATGTATCAATATACAGATGAATTATATGTAATAACTAAAATATAAAGGATAAAAAAGAAGAGGTGGTCCTATACAATTATAAGAGATGTATATTTTACATAAAGTAGTACATTACTGTCTGTAAGTTGGAAAGTTATAAATGCATATTGTACTGTAGATCAGCCACTATAAAAATAATGACAGTGAATAACTCAAAAGCTACCAGATTAGAACTCTAAAACTACTTACATAACCACTGCCACTGAAGCAAGAAAGGAGGAATGAAGGAACAAAAGAGAATATTCAAATATAAAATATAATGTAGAAAAAAATCAAACTTAACAATATAAATTATACAGTAAATGTTAATATACAAATCTCATTAAAAGGCAAGAATTGTCTAAATAGGTAAAGGGAGACCCAGCTATTGGTAATCTGCAAGTGACGAGATATATAGGCATATGCACTATATATTCATATATGTATATGCATGCTAAGCTGCTGCTGACGACATAAGAACATTCTTTCTCCATATCATCCTCACACAGCCCACAACTAGTTTCTGTAATAAAATAAAAATTGTATGTTAAATACCTATGAATAAATCTAACCAAGGAAATAAAGGACTTCTGTAATGAAAGCTACATTATACTAAAGAAAAAAAATTGAAGAGGACATTAGAAAGTCAAAAGACATTGCCTGTTCATGGATAGGCAGAATTAATTGTCAAAATGCCTATACTACCAAAATTGATAAACAGACTCAATGCAATTCCTGTCAAAATATCAACAACATTTTTCACATAACTTGAAAAAACAACCCTAAAATTCACATGGAACCAAAAGAGACCTAGAGTAGCCAAAACAATCCTGAGCAACAATACCAAAGCAGGTGACATTACAATCCCATATATCAAATTATATTACAGAGCAACAGTGATAAAAATCATATGATATTGGCACAAAAACATACAAATTGACCAATGGAACCAGAGGATCCAAAGATAACCTCAGGTACCCACAGCTATCTGACCTTTGAGAAAGGAGCCAAAAACATACTCTGAGAAAAGGTAGGTCAATAAATGGTGTTGGGAGAACTAGTTACCCATATGCCAAAGGATAAATCTTGACATATGCCTATTGCCATGTACTAAAATCAAATCATAGTGGATTCAAAGACCTAGGTATTAAAATAGAAACACTGAACCTCAGAGGAGGCGGGGCAAAATAGGTAAAACTCTTAAAGATATAGGTTTGGACAAAGACTTTCTCAGGAGGACACCTGATGAAAAAGAAGAAACCTCAAGAATCAACAAATGAGATTACATCAGATTAAAAAGGTTCTGCGCAATAAAGGAACAACACAGTGTAGAGAGAACCAAAAAAATGGAAAGAAAATTTTACTGCCTACAACTTGAACAAGAGGCTAATAACTAGAATATATAAAGTAGTGCAGAGGGGCTGGAGGAATAGCTCAGTGGTTAAAGCACTTACCTAGCAAGCACTATGACAAGTGCTAAGTACATGAGTTCAACTCCCCCTCACCACATAAGCTGGGTGTAGTGGTGCATACCTGTAATTCCAGCTCTAGGGAGGCTGAGGCAGGTGGATTGTCCTGAGTCCAAGGCTAGCCTGAGCTTTATATGAATTCAGGGCCAGCCTGGGCTACAGAACAAGACCCTGTGTATTTAAAAAAAACAAAAAACAAAAACAAAAAACCGAAGAGAAATAGATCTCTCAAAATCAATGGGCAATTGAAATGAATAGATGGTTCTCAGTTGAAGAAATACAGATGGCCAGCAAACATAAAAAGATGTTCAGCAAGCTTAACCATTAGAGAAATACAAACTGGGGCTGGACACTGGTTAAAGCACTTACCTAGCAACCGTAAGGCCTTGAGTTTAATTCCGCAGCACCACATAAACCTGGGCATGGGGGTGCACACCTCTAATCCAAGCACTAGGGAGGCTGAGGCAGGAGGATTGCTGTTGAGTCCAAAGGCCAGCCTGGACTACCAAGTGAGACCCTATCTCAAAAAAAAGTGGAAAAGAGAAAAGAAATACAAATCAAAACTGTAGTAATGTTACCCCAGTGACAGTGGCATATATCAAGAACTCAAATAGCAACAGGTACTGGAAAAAAGAACCCTGTTACATTGCTGGCGGAGATGTAAACTGGTACAACCAGTAATGGAAAGCAGTAGGAAGATTCCTCAAAACTGAAAATAGATACCCCATTTGATCAAGTGATACTTCTTCTGGTTATCTTTCCAAAAAAGTTGAAAACACCATATAACAACAAAAATACATGCATATCCATGTTTATAGCAGCACAATTAATAATAGTTGACTCATGGAAGATGCCAAAATATCCTCCAGTAGACCAGTGGTTTTAAAAATTGTATATGTGCACCATGGAGTACTACTGTACCATAAAGACAGATAATATATGTCATCTCTTTGTCAGTGAGTACAACTTAAGACTATCAGAAGATCAAATATCACATGGTTTCTCTAATATGAGACCTCTAGAGTATAAATAAAGGAGTCTAATGGGCAAGATGTTGGAAGTTGGGGAATGCAGGAAGAGTCAAAATGATAAGAAAGGGGGCAGGGAAGGGAATGTGAGGTTGTTGTGATACATATGTGCACAAAATTCTCAAGTCTAATGTAACCATTGTGTATTGCATATACATAATAGAAAGTGGGAAAAATAAGTCACATAACCCTCAAAAATGAACTCTACATGAAGTGAAAAAAAAAAAGATTTTCTGTCTAAGTGGTCAAGGGGGCTGGAGGAATGTCCCAGCGGGCGCTAAGTACCTGAGTTGATTCCCTAGCACCATGTAAGCTGGGCGTGGTGGTGCACACCTGCAATCCCAGTACTGGAGAGGCTGAGACCGGATTGCCATGAGTCCAAGGCCAGCCTGGGCTACAGAGTGAGACCCTGTCTTTTAAAAAAAAAAAAAAAAAAAAGTGATCAGGGCTGACAGTAGCAGTACGACATTAGCAGTATGATCTGGGCATTCATTTTCTCTCTGGTTCTTCCGGAGAGAATTCTGGCAGTAACTGGTAACATTTTTGCAGTAACTTCAAGGGTTGCTTTAAATCAGAATGTATAGTTCACCTCTTCCCAGGTGTCTTCAGAATGTGAACATTCTGTGCTTTCTACTGTCACCTCATTTTTATATAACTTTTTTATACTGAAAGTAAACTGGCTCTGGAAAAATCATTTTGTATGACTGTACTCTTGAAACTTAAACAACACAGTAATTGCTATTTCATTGCAATTATGAATTACTTGAGCAATTTTGAATAATTACAATAGTATGTCTTACCAGACATTGCAGTTGTTTACTTTTGGCATAATTTCTGTACCATAAAGAATAAATCAAAATTAGGAAATAATGTTTGTCATTTAGTAGTAGAATGGCATGGAGTTTTTCTTAATGTGTCTTCCATCTTCAAAAACATAGTATTTCGTATTTTTCATGTGATTACAACTGTATTCATATTACACACACATACACACACACAGAGAGAGAGACAGAGAGAGAGATTACTCTCCAGAACAGGATTTACTTACTTTGACTAGTAGTATTAAGGGTGGCTTGTGTGTCTGTTTTGCCTTGCTCAGTTTGTAAAATGTTTCTTTCCTCCTACACTGCCTCTACAGTAGTAGGACACCTTGCAACACATTTCTGGCATGCACTGTCAAAATAGAAAATGTACATTGCCACAGTCTTGATATAGAAGAATATCTTAGTGCATGGACTTCCAACTCTTTCCATGCTATGTCATGTCTTTGCTATAAACTAGCTAGAATGTTTTCCAGCAGAAAATAAGATCTTCCAATGAAAAAAGCATTTCATAAAGCCTTTTCCTCCGCAAAACAGAGTAAACTCTCTTTGATCTCTTCTGCTGCCTCATCTCAGGACTTCAACTGCTATTCCTTTTTCCAAGACTCACAATAGTAAGTGTTTTGAATTCTCAGTGTTGAAACATTCTGGGATTTCACAGCAGTGCCCAAAGCCCACACCAGTTAGATGTGGCTGAGCATCCCATCCGCTCTTACTCATACCTTTTGTCCGTTTCCCAAGTAAGGCTCCAGAAGTGGGTATTTTCCTCTTGACTCTGACACTGACTTCCTGTTTCTCTTTCAGTGAATCTCTCTGTACCTATGTCTCTTTAACTCTATAATGGACCTATTTTCTCACTTTATTTAAACAGTTGTGTGACCCTAGTTCTTCCTCAGAGAAGTATGAGGGATGATAGGAGTGTATCCACAATAACGTGTGGGAAACACATGTCTGCATACAGGCCAATCTTCCCCTTCCCAGCCTGCACCACTTCTTTCACAGGACCCACCCCATGGCCCTCAGACTGTGATGTATATCCATCTGGAGAACCTGGAAGAAAGGAAAAGCTGCTGAAAGAGGAGAACTCTCTCTCTCTCTCTCTCTCTCTCTCTCTCTCTCTCTCTCTCTCTCTCTCTCTCTCTTTTCTTCCTTCACCATCACTGAGACAGAAGTTTAAGCCACATCTTTGACTTCCTGGATTTCAGGTTGATGTGCATGGAAGGTGGCTCTTTTCCTGTCTGCCTCCCTCCTGGCTCATTGTCAGCCTATGCTCTGGAACTGCACGAGGCAGTCGCAACGGCCTTTTTCTATGACTGTCTCCATCATTGCTCTTTGGTCTTCCACTCCCCTAACTCCCGCCCATCTTCTGAATACCTTCTGAATTTGAGACCTTCAGAAAGCAGCCATCTTCACAAAGAAGCAGGAAAACATTTTAGCTCTTTTAATTTGTTGTATAAGAGATTCATGTGCTTTGCAGAACGTTTACAAGAAACGGTTCTTGAGATTAGTTAGAGGTCTCAGATTTGCTTTGGCCATTAAACTCAGTGGTCATTTGTAGCTGTGTTCTACAGAGTATTGATAATTATCCTCTAACCAGCTGTTTTCATGTTACGAAACAGACTATTTCTCCCACCACAGGTAGTGAGCCCTGTTTTTAAATTAAACCTTTCAGTTTTTCTCATTTTCTTTTTTTTCTGAATTTGAAAAGACCATGCACAATTATTATACCTGTAGCTACTTGAACTTCGAAGTGGTTCATTAGTACAATGACTAGAAATTTATTTTTGTTCTTTATTGATAAGTAGTGGATACTAAAAGAGCCCTGGGATGAAATGGTCAGAATCACACCTCAGATGGTTTTTAAATAACCTAAGAAACTCCCTTTTTCTTCTTTCTTTTTTATTATCAGATTATTTGATATTAATAAGGCAGACTTTAGCACTGACTCCTTCCAAGTGGGTACACAGACTTCTCTCCCTACCTTGGGCTTGGAGGTCGCACCCCCAGTGTCACCAAGAATCTAAAGTTGCATCAAAGAAAGAATGCATCTCATGGTTCCAAAACCATGGAAGAAGGAAAAAAAATGGATTAAACAATTATAGGGAAAGGTTAAGGGCTCCTTAGTATCCCCTCCTTCTTTATTTTATACGTTGTTTTTATTGGTGGATGAAATTAGCATCTCCCCCGGCAGACCCTCAGCCCTCCCTCCGTGCTGCTGTGACACGTCACGGTGGTTAGGGGGGCGGGGGGAGACTAATCAGCTCCAGGCCTCCCTCGGCTAGGCCAAGCGGGCCAGCCTCTTGAAAGCTCACGAGATGCAGATTCTGTTTTCTTTACTTTTTATAATTAAGGGCCTGCCTGAAGCCATTAAGACTTTTTTCTTCTCCTACCTTTAAGTGTTCATTTGACTATTTTATGGGGATTAATTACATGTGCTTTCTAAGCAAGCCTAAATTCAGTATTTTAAATCTGTCAAGTAACCTTTGATTAAAATTTGGATGAATTCAGTAAACATTTTTAGGCACATGTTTTGGCCAGTTTTGAATTAATATAAAGAATATTTTTATGTTTTTTTAATTAAAGCATAAGTATAGCATACACGGCTATACTTAAGAGAATTACTTTTAGTTTCCTTAAATACAAAGGTATTTGTTTCAGGGCTGTTTCAGGGTATTTGATCAGTGGTAGTGTGCCTGCCTTACCTGGACAAGGCCCTGAGTTCAATCCCCAGCACCACAGATTATAATAATAATAATAAAATAAGATTCATTTCAAGCTTAAAATACAAATAATCTTATTGTTATTAGGATTTTCACATTGCAGTTGAGATACTTTCTGTTCTTCCTAACTTCCTCAGAATGACTTTTTTTTTTTTTTTTGAGACAAGGTCTTGCTTTGCAACCTAGGCTGTTCTGAACTCACAATATAACCCAGGCTGGCCTTGAATACACAGCAATCTTCCTGCCTCAGCCTCCCAAGTGCTGGGATTACCATGCCCAGCTAATGTAATGCTGGGGAATCAAACTCAGAGCCTTGAGCCCCGGCTTTAACTGCTGAGCTATTCCTCCAGCCCTGTATTTTTTACTCTTACATATCAGAGTATTTATTTGGTTTTGTACATTGTATTTTTGCGACTCTGAATCTAAACTAAATGCTAAAGAATATTTTATTCGGGAATGGGAGAAGGGATTAAATTTAAAAGATGAAGATTAAACCTGCTCTTCTACAATAATTTTAACAGACATGTTGCCAGGCCTGCACAAAAGTTTCATCTACTGGAAGTAGCAATATCCTTTTTTGAAGAGATGCCACAGGCAGAGGGAAAGCTATCACCTGGACGTTAGGAAGGCTGGAAATGGAGCTGACAATTTGCTGTTAGTACAGGCTGTCTGACCCAGTACTGATAAGCAGAGACAGACTGGCTCCGTCAAGGAGCCTTTCAGTAAAATTCCCAAATGCACTGGCTGACTTTTCCCTATGGACCATTCATTTATCAGGAAATGAAATTGGTTACAGGGTTTCTCGTGTTGCCAAACCTCACTGACGAAATCTGGTTCTTCCAAAGTTCAGGAGAAGCTTTAACTCTTTATTGTTGGTCAGCATTTCAGTTCTTGGTCTCTGGAAGCCTCCATCCTAGTTTGAGGGATGCCACAGGGAAGAAGTGGAAGTGGGCAGCAGGCGTGGCGTGAACCTGGGGCTACGTCATTGATACCAAAAGATGTCGCCTGATCTAGGAGCATGCTCAGTGGTTGGAGCACTTGCCTAGCAAACACACGTGCTGGATTCAATTCCCCAGCACTGTGTAAAGTGGGCAGGATGACAAATGCCTGTAATCTCAGTGCTTGGGAGGTTGAGGCAAGAGGATTACTATGACTTCAAGGCTAACCTGGGCCGCAGAGTGAGACTCTGTCTTTTAAAAAATAATAATGACCCCTTAGGAATGGGGTTTTTTCATATTGACATCATCATCTTTCAGTGTCACTTCACATGACCGACTTTTCCACTTTGCCATTACTCATGACATGATTCATCTTATTGGCAGCATAACTTGGTAATTTAGTCTAGAGATCATTGTTGAAAATTTGTAAAACTAGAAGGAACAAAATTAGTGTGTAGTTTTATGACACAAAAACCATTTGGGCAAGTGAAGGTTAAGTTATTACGAAGTGTATAATCTAGTTCATATGTTTAAGGAACGGAACTAGGCTAAATTATCCAAAATATTCTGACGTACTGAATCATTCCATTTTGTAAAGAAGTCAGTGGAGCAGAGCATGCTGTTCTAGGCTGGCTAGCCTGTTTGGTGCCATCTCCAGCTATGACCCCCTGTGTTTGGAATTAGCAGGCCCAGAGGTAACACACAGCATGCATGTGGCAGTTATTAGGGCTGTGGAAGTGGTTGCTGGCTAATTGATAGCAGTAGCAACTAGAGACAGCCTTATTTAATTTTCATTTGTTCTTATGACAGGACGCTATAAATGGGTCCCTTTGTAGTCTTATTGTTTTCCTTTCTCTGTCATTAAATATATGATAGTTCATATATACACTTGATAAAACTTAAGAGTAAATTCTTTCAACTCTTTTTTCCTGCTTTGGAGATTTTCATTTGACATTTATACCTGATTATTTTAGGCCCCCAAGTAAGTAGACAATTACTATCAGTGAGCCCTATTACCCTTGCCTGTAGTGGCTTCTGTTAGCTAAAAATGCATTTGTGGTCACAAAGCCAACTCTTACGGTAGGCCAGCTGGTAGCTTTGCTCATAATCTGAGCCCTGGAGAGACACACTGGTTCAATAAAGGGTAAATGAATGAATCATTCTCTATTCATTACCAGGAGATAAGCTTTTAAAAACTTGAATTGCATTTAAACCATTGTGTCCATGGTTCCAATTGTATCCCAAAATGTTACATAGACTGAAGTAGATGATTACTTTTTGTCAAGGATGATCTTTTTTTCTTTGAGAAATCGGTATATTTATGGAGTATATCTAGATACATTTTTACTTTCCTTCTCCCTTGGCACGCACTCACACCTCTCTCATCCCTTTTCTCTCTCCACAGAGTCTAAGATGGTCTTGTTTTTCTCTACTCAGTTTTAGTATTTGTAACAAATCATATTTGTGAAAATTAAAGCACAGTCTCATTAAAAATGTGTGTTAAAAGGTTTCACTAATGTCAGTATTCAAAGGATATGTCTCTTCTTTTATCTTGTTTCTAACAACCTCTGCCATTAATAAATATGTCTTGCCAGGAATGTACACTCATCAGGCTTCTAGTTGATGCAGACATGGAAAATAATAGCAGGTCAGTACTGTAAAAGAGTTGTCTTCTTTTCTGGTGATATGTATCCTGTTAACTTTTAGGATCAAGAAGTGCAAGTCCAGGATTATAGTCCTTTGTACATGCTTTGCATATTTCACCACATAGCCTCTCCTGTTTATAATCCCAATGGAAGAGAAAACTCCCAGATCCCAAACTAAGGGTTTTTTGAATCAGAACACAGTGAGATACAAGGAACCATGTGGGCTCATGATCATTATATTTATTTACAGTATTCTCACAGTCCTTAGATCTCTCAGTCCTTGAATAATGCTCTCCAATTTCCAGTGCTAACACTCCCATTTTTGCAAAGCTGCTATTTGCAATAGAGATTTTCTTGCCTTTTATTTATTTCTTCAACTAATACAAATTGAGCAACTCCTGCCTGCATAGCACTGTACTAATCATCCTTTGAAGAGTCTTGCTGTTTGGGAAGGCAGTTTCTAAAGTGGCATTCAAAGAAACAGTTTCCCTCTGCTCTTCTTTTGCACATGTAAGAAATATTAAGGAAATCAGAGTCCTGTGCAATGACTTCGGGGATCCCCTGGGGCTGGGGGACCAGGAGCAGGAGGGGGTGGAGTCTCACACTGGGGACTTTCTGCCTCATGAATGTGCCCCCCACCAACCTGTGCAGTTGGCCATTTGCTGTTTCACTAGATGGACACTTCTGAATGTCCCCATCTCGTCATTTGTTGGCCTGGGAACGGTGGCCCCGCTGCTCCTTGCAGGCACGGCTGCCTGGAGGCCTCTGGGGTGCTGCCAGGCTCCGTGGTCACGGTCTCCCACACTCAGGTCTTAGGGGATTTTAGCAACTTATTTATCTGTGAACCTGTTGTTTGAATTATTTCCGTGATAATTGATGGCTGGACAGCTCATGTGGGCATCAGGATTTCTTGTTTAATGTTTTTTTTTTTCTTTTAGTGTAAACCTACTTTGGCAAATTAATTCAGTGTAACTATCTGCTATTCTGTGGCTTTTCCTTTTGCTGAATAAATTTTTTCCCTGGGCAAAAAAAAAAAGAAAGAAAGAAAGAAAGAAAGAAAGAAAGAAAGAAATCAGGGGCGGCAGAGTAAGGAGACTGCCAAACTTGGAAGACTTTGTACAGACCAACGTCAGACTATGCCCACTCTGTAGTGTAAGCCTTATGATTTATGGAAATGTTATTTAAAGAAAGTTACAGAGGAGTGAGACCTGAGTTTCTTTCGTTCTTAAGATAATAAACTGAAAAATATCTCTTTGCTCCACATCCATAATTAGAAAGGAGAAAAGATATTTTAGCAAAACTGTGTTTCAGCCTGTTTGTTTGCTTGCTTGTTTGTTTTATGGTACTGAGAACTGAACATTCTTCACCCTGCACTATATCCACAGCCCATTTTGCGTTTTTGATTTTGAGACAAGGTCTCACTAAGTTGCCTTGGTTGGGCTCAAACTTGCAATCTTTCTGCCTCAGCCTCCCAGAGTGCTAGGATAACAGGCCTGTATGACCAGGCAAGCCCTTTATAGGTAGAGAAAAAGCAGAGAACTGACTTACCTGTTTTGGCTTGATAATCATAAAATATTTGTTCTGGTTGGGATTTTCTTTCAGACTTGTCCTCTTTGTAACTAATGGAGTGTCTTTGCAAGAGATCCAATTTTGGAGTGCTGCGTAGCCTGTGACGATAACATCTACTCGATCTGTCTAGGCCATATTCTTAGGCTGGGTGTCAGGAATTCAATTCTAGTACTAAAAATATTGTTGCATTTTGGTGTTGTATGTATATGTGCCTTTGTTACTGGATGTAATACTTTTAACAATAATTTTTAATATGTTACATACCTTATTTAACTTCAACTTACTGTTTAATTGATTATTCAAGTGACAGATTCTGCAGCTGAATGTAGCAGGGGCAGTTGTTACAGGGTAGCACTCAGTCTTCCCTCTCCCCTAAACAAGGCATGCATGTATGTTTCCGGCCTCAGCTTCTGCTGGCCCTAGCTCTGTGTTTCCCACAGGGCAAGTGAAGGCCTGATCTCCTCTCTAAGACTTTCACATGTTGCTACGTGCCCTCCTCTACTACATTTCCATAGCCGTCCTTATTTATACCAGTTATTTGCAGCTTCTTGTTATACTGCTTCTAGTAAGACTGCATCCCAACCCTGGTGTACCACCTCATGTCACAGGCCTGTCATCTACTTCTTTATGTCCCCAATACCCATCATGGAACCCTGCGTATTTTAGGCACCTGATACATGTTTTTTTCACAGTGTTGGGATGGGCAGGTTTGAGTCTAACCACAGTGTAGGAGATCATATGGCCAACATGCAAGTGTGATAACCACCAGGTAGACTAATATCAGTAGTACTCAGTGAGAGTTTGATACATGGGCAGGACCCAGCGATAGGAACAGCAGTAGATAAGGTATGATGTGTGATGTGCTCGTTTCAAAACTTTTTTTAAAAATCAGAAATTGTAAGTTATAGACACTTTGGAAAATAGTTTAGCTTTATATTCTAAATTAAGCATATGCATACAGCAATTTTACCTTATGTAAGGTTTGCTTTCTGTTGCCTACAAAGAACCAAGGTCTGAAAATAATAAGTGGCAGATTCCATAAGTAAGCGATTCATTCGTAAGTTGTAACTTCTGTGTATTTTCTAGTAACACGATGCAGTCTCACGCCAGCCCACTCCATCCTGTTTTGCTCACGAGTCATCCCTCTGTTCAGTGTATCCACGGCGTGTTGACAACCTGCCCCTGACTCACTTAGCAGCCCTTGGTTATCAGACCGTCTGTCCTGGTTGCTTATTCATTGCTGGGACACATTACCCACATCCACAACTTAAGGCAGGAAAGATGTATTTTAACTGACAGTTTCAGAAGGTCTCAGACCAGTCATGGACTGCTGGCAGTGGCAGGAAGGATCTGATGGGGAACAGTTACTCAAGACATGGCAGAAGAATCAAAGGACTCAGAAGAAGCTGGGGTGGAAGTTTATATCCCTGCAGGTCACATGCTTGAAATTGAATCTGTCATAGGCCTGTCCTCCACCACACACTCATAATTCAGCCCTCCTGACCAGGCCCCACTTCTTAACAGCACATGGAATCCGTAGGTATTTCACAACATCCAAATACATGAGGCTTTTGGGGGATGTTCCAGACTCAGAACACACCGCTGTTGCAATAACATCATACTTGTGTGTAGAACTCAGTACTATCCAGTTTCAGACATCTACCAAGGCTCTCAGAAGATATCTGTATAGATAAGAAGGAACTACTCTCTGCCTAGATTATATACCTAGCATGAATGCTTACACTTGTGTATGGTAAGACATTTATAGGAATGTCTATACCATCAGTATTTATAGTAGTCAACCCTGGAAACAACTTAGTGTCTGTCAGTAATAGGATACATTAATAAATTGTGCTATATTTGAGACAACAGAATATAGCAATGAAAATGAGTAAATTCCAGCTAACTCCAGCCTAAAGAAGTCTTATACACTAGGGATAAATTTAAAAACCCAGACACAGAATTAAATAGAATACTATTTAATTCTAGTAATATAAAGTTAAGAGCTAGACAGAAGTCACTTGTAGTGTTGAGGAATGCAGATGCGGGTGACAGGATTGTGGTTATGGGTGCATTGGAGGAGTTTTGGCCAGACTTGAGTGTTTGCCAGCTATCCTCCTATGTCTGTGAGTTTCTCGAAGTGTGTATTAGTTCACAATAGAAAATTCTAGAAGAGGTAGATGTGGGGGAGTCCATGTGAGTCCATTATTTTAAAAATGACAGTGCATGTGGTGAGTGGTAGGAATGTTAAGGAGATTCCAAAGAAGGCAAAACGATGACCAGCTGTGTAAAATTCTTCCTTCAGTTTCATTTGAGTATTAAAATCAAATGCTTTGTTTCCTTTTTCTTAAAATATGATCTGTAGGCCCTCTCCCCAAAAAGAGACTAGAGAGTGTTTCACAGTTTTGTTTGGATAATGTTAATAATCCCTGTTTTGGCTTGAGAGTATAGCGTAGTGTTAAGAACATTTGCTTAGCAAGTGCAAGGCTCTGAATTCAGTTCCCCAGTACCACATAAACTGGGTTTGTTGGTGCATACCTGTAATCCTAGCAATGGGGAGGCTGAAGCAGGAAGACTGCTGTAAGTTTGAGGCCAGCCTGGGCTATATAGTGAGTTCAGGCCCAACCAGGACTACAGAGTGAGACCCTGTCTCAATAAATAAACAACCCTAGGTATTTTATTTTTTATTTATATATATTACCTCCCTTTTCCTTTTCCACTCTTTCACCCCCCTTTCCAAAGAGTTCATTGTCTTCTGCATCTTTTATAGTTTTTCTGGTTTGGTATTCTTATATTAGAGAGACCATATGATATTTAACTTCCTGGTTCTGATTCATTTTACTGAGCATGGTATTCTCAGTGTGCATCCACTTATGTACAAATGACCCAAATTTGTTATTCTTAATGGCAGAGTAATACTCCTGTGTGTGTGTGTGTGTGTGTGTGTGTGTGTGTGTGTACCACATGTTCTTCATCTAGTCATCTGTACTTGGCATATTGGCTTCTTCCAAGATTTGGCTGTTATAAATTGTGCTGCTATAAAAATGGGTATGCATGTATCACTATAGTATGATGACTTTTAACTCTTTGGGGAAGATACCAGAAGAGGTATAGCTGGGTCAGATGGGGTGTTGATGTTAAGTTTCCTGAGAAATCTCCACACCTTTCCGTAGTAGTTGTACCAGTTTGCAGTCCCTCCATCGATGTAGCAGGGTTCCTTTTTCCTCACATCCTTGCCAGCATTTGTTGTTCTTTGAGTTCTTAATAGCAGCCCTTCTTACTGGCGTTAGATAAAATCTCAGCATTGTTTTGATTTGCTTTTCTCTGATGGCTAAAGATGTTGAACATATTTTCATGTATTTATTGACCATTTGGACTTACTCTTCTGAGAACTGGTTCAGATTTCCATTTTTTGGTTGGATGGGGCTACTTTCTTCAGTTCTTTATATATTCTTGATAGTAATCCTCTGTCTGAGGAGTAGCTGGCAAATATTTTTTCCCATTGTGTAGGTGCTCTCTTCACTCTGTTGATTGTTTCCTTTGCTTTTCAGAAGCTTTTTTAATTTCACATAGTCCCATTTGTCAGTTTCTGATGTTACCTCTTATGCTTTCAGTGTTTTATTAAGAAAGTTCTTGCCTATGCCTATGTATTCAAGGGGTTTGCCTACATTTTCTTCCAGCAAGTTCAGTGTTTCTGTTTTAATGTCTAAATCTTTGATCCATTCTTGTTTTATTTTGGTGCATGGTGAAAGTTGTGGGTCTGATTTCAATCTTTTGCATGTAGCTCACCAGTTTTCCCAACACCATTTGTTAAAGAGACTCTGCTTACTTCAGAGTGTATTGTTGGCCCTTTTGATGAAGATCAAATGGCTGAAGGTACTCAGGGATGTTTGGGCATCCTCAGTTCTATTCTTTCTATCCACCTGTCTGTTCTTGTGCCAGTACCGTATTGTTTTATCACTGTTGCTCTGCAATATAATTTGATACCTGGTATCGTGATGCCTCCTGCTTTCATTTTCTTGCTTAGGGTGGTTTTGGCTATTCTTGGTCTCTTGTGGTTCCATATACATTTTTAGGTTGTTTTTACTAGTTCTGTAAAAAATGCTACTGGTATCTTGATTGGGGTTGCATTGAATCTGTATATTAGTTTATGTAGTATGGCCATTTTGCCAATGTTGATTCTGCCTATATAGGAGCAAGGATGTCTTTCCATTTTCTAAAATTCTCTTGGATTTCTTTTTTCAGAGTACTATAGTTCTCAGTGTACACATCCTTCACTTGCTTTGTTAGGTTGATTCCTAGGTATTTAATTTTATTTGAGGCAACTGTGAATGGAATTGTTTTTCTAATCTTTCTCTGTCTTTTCATTATGGCTGTAGAGGAATGCTCCTGATTTTTGTGTATTGATTTTATATCCTGCAACTTGGCTAAATTTGTTTATTAGGTGTAAGAGTTTTCTGGTAGAGTTTTTGGGTTCCTCTATGTAAAGGATCATGTCATCTGCAAATAGGATAGTTTGATTCAGTTGCTTTCCTATGCATATTCCTTTTTTTCCAGTCTCTTGCCTGATTGCTCTGGCTAAGATTTTGAGCACAGCCCTGTTTTTAAATTTGACTCAGTGAATAGCATGTAGTATATTTTATTTTACTGTAAAGCATGTAATAAAATTTTTTTCATTATTGATGAGAAAAGATAAGCCCAGGTAGTTAAGGAGCATGTAATGAACGTGCAGTTAATGTTTTGAAAGCATTTGGAAATGGGCAAATAATCTATCCGTGCTTTCTCTTTTAAAAAAAAAATCCCCAAACAATCCACACGCCTTCTGTGGGCATTGTTGTAACATGCTGTATAAAGAACCCCAGCACAAACCTGTTGCCTTGTCTTGTGAGCACTTTCAGGCTTCCAGACAAACTGTGGGGTGTTGGTGGTGGTGGTGGTGGTTGTTTTTAAGACAGGGTCTTGCTTTGTTGTCTAAGCTGGTCCTGAACTCACTGTGTAGCCCAGACTGGCCTCAAACTCATCCTCTGACTTTAGCCTGTCAAGTGCTGGGGTTACAAATGTGTGCCACCACACCCAGCTTATGTGGTGCTAGGGGAATCACACCAGGGCCTTGAGCATGCTTGGTAAATGCTTTAACCACTGAGCTATGTCTCCAGTCTCCCAGTCTGTGGTTTTTAACTTATTCTTTCTGAATGAGTCACTGAACAACTAATTTGTAAGTATACCTTAAAAGTTCAATACTTTCAAAACTGGGAATGTAGCTAATTTAAATCATACAAGTAAGTAAAAAGTTGAAAAAAATAATTTGCTTATGGTTTAGCAACCCTTAGGGATATGATATCTGTCTTTTTAGGAGGCAGTATTTACTCATGAAATGACAACACATGAATACTAGGTAGATAATAAGCAACAGGAGGACCAGATTGCAAAATACTTTTTGAAAAAAGAGAGAAATTGCAACCTTTGAACACAGAAAAACAATTAGATTTGTTTCAGCTGCAGATTTAGAAATCTAAAAAAATATATAAATTTGGAATACAGTGTACCACGTGATTTATTATTAGAACTTACTATACTCTTGCTAGAGAATTCAAATATGTCATCCTCTTCATATATAATTATAAAAGATAAAAAAGTCATCACAGCATTCTAGATAGTTTTGTATTTTTTAACTTTCATATAGACTAATGAAATCCTAGCTGAAAATTTAGATTGTCCCTCAGAAGTGTATATGACATTTCTTACTGTAACGTTCCCTCAGGGAGTACAGATGCTTGGCTATGCAAAGCTTTACATATGAATTTGTTTTCAGAAATGTATATCTGATAAAAATATTTGCATGTTTCTTTTTATATGAAGCTATTTTAAAATTTTGTTTACATATTGCATCCCCTTCCAAACCTCTCACCCTCTGTCCTCTTCCCTCTCCACAAAGTCCAGGTTCTTTCTTCCTTCCATTTCTCTTTTACTTGTTTTATGGTTGGTTTTCTTCTATTAGAGAAATCATACAATATCTAACTTTCCGTATCTGATTTATTTTGCTAAGCATAATGGTCTCAAGGTGCATCCATTTTCCTACAAATGACTCAAATTTGTCCATTATGGCAGAGTAGTACTCCATTGTGTATATATACGACATCTACTTTATCCATTCATCTGTAGTTAGGCATATTGGCTTCTTCCAGGATTTGGCTATTATAACTTGTGCTGCTATAAACATGGCTATACATGCATCACTACAGTATGATGACTGTACCTCTTTTGGTAAGATACCCAGAAGAGATATAGCTGGGTCCAAGGGGACATCTATTTTCAGTTTTTTGAGGCATCTCCATACTGTTTTTCATAGTGGTTGTACCGGTTTACAGTCCCACCAACAATGTAAGGGGGTTTCTTTTTCCCCACAGCCTTGCCAGCATTTGTTGTTTTTGAGTTCTTAATACCATCCATTCTTATGAGTGTTATATGATCTCAGTGTTGTTTTGATTCCACTTGTAGCTAAAGATGTGAACATTTTTTCATGTATTTATTGGCCATTTGGACTTCTGAGGAGTGTTTATTCATTTCAGATTTCTGTTTTTAATTATGTCCCTTTTTGAGACAGGGTCTCACTCTCTAGTCCAGGCTGGTCCAAAACTCACTCTGTAGCCCAGGTGGGCCTCAAACACACAGCAATCCTTCTGTCTCACCCTTGTGAGTGCTGGGATTACACCATGCCCAGCTTATGCGGTGCTGGGGAATTGAATTTGGGGCCTTATTCTTGCTAGGCAAGCACTTTAACCTCTGTGCTATTCCTCCAACACAGGGTCCTTTATTTTGGAGGGTCTAAAATGGTGTATTATATATTCTTGATAATAGTCCTCTGCCTAAGGAGGAGCTGGCAAGGACTTTTTAATCATTCTGTCTGTTCCCTCTTCACCATGTTGATTGTTTCCTTTGCTGTGCGGGAGCTCTTTAATTTGTATAATCCCATTTGTTAATTCTTGGTGTTCTCTGATGTGCTTTGGGTGTTTTATTGATAGAATCCTTGCCTACACCTATGTCTTCAAAGATTTTGCCTATGTTTTTCTTCCAACAAATTCAGTGTTTCCATTTTAATGTCTGAAGTCTTTTGTCCATTTGACTTGATTTTGGTACATGGTAAAAGATCCTGGGCTAGTGTCATTGTTCTATATATGGCCAGCCAGTTTTCCCAGCATCATTAGTTAAAGAGGCAATCTTTAGAGTGTGTTTTTGCCCCTTTGTCAAAGATCAAATGGTTGAAGGTGCTAAGGGATGTTTCTGCATCCTCAATTCTATTCATTTGATTCACCTGTCTGGTTTATACCAGTATCCTGTGGTTTTTATTACTTTTGCTTGTAATATAATTTGGTATCTAGTATTGTGATGTCTCTTCCTTTTATTTTGCTGCTTAGGGTTGCTTTGGCTATTCTGGGTCTCTTGTGGTTCCATATAAATTTTCAGATCATTTTTTTCTAATTTTATGAAAAATACTGTTGGTGTCTTGATTGCATTGAATCCATATATCAGTTTAAGCAGTATGGCCATTTGGAAAATGTTGATTCTGCCTATCTAGGAACAGGGATTGTCTTTCCATTTTATAAAATTCTCTTAGATTTCTTTCTCCAGAGTACCATAGTTTTCAGTGTAGAGGTCCTTTACTTGCTTAGGTAAGCTGATTCCTAGATATTTAATTTTCTCTGAGCTGACTGTGAATGGAATTGTTTTCCTGAAATCTTTCTCTGTATTTTCATTGTTGTTGTTAATTTTTGTGTATTGATCTATATCCTGCCAATTGGCTGGCTTTGTTTACTATTTCTAAGAGTCTGCTGGTGGGGTTTTTGAGGTCCTCTATATAAAGAAATCATGTCATCTGCAAATAAGGTAGTTTGACTTCTTCCTTTCGTATATGTATTCTCTTTATTCCGTTCTCTTGCCTGATTGCTCCAGCTAAGGTTTTAAACATTATGTTGAATAGAAGTGGTGAGAATGGACACCCTTGTCTTGTTCCTGATTTGAGAGGAAATGCTTTCAGTTTTTTTCCCATTTAGGATGATGTTGGGTATATGATTGTCATAAATTGCTTTTTATCAGCTTGAGGTACGATCCTTCTAAACCTATTTTCATCAGAGTTTTGGTCAGGAAGGGATGTTGAACTTTGTCAAAGGCTTTTTCTACAACTACTGAGGTGATCAAGTGATTTCTGTCCTTGCTCTTGGCAATATGGTATTATTACATTAATTGATGTACATAAGTTGAATCAGCCTTGCTTCCATGGGATGGAGCCACTTGGTCATGATGTATGGTCTTTTTAATAATTTGCTGCATTCTCTTTGCAAGTATCTTATTGAGGAAGTTGGCCTGTAATTTTCTTTCTTTCTTGGATCTTTATCTGGTTTAGGGATCAAGATGATACCTACTTCCAGGGAGGAGTTGGGTAGTGTTCCCTCTATTTCAATTTCATGGAAGATTTAAGGAGTATTGGCACTAACTCATCCCTAAAGTTCTAATAAAATTCCGTAGTGAATCCATCAGGTTTTTGGCTTTTCTTTGTTGGTAGAACCTTTATTATTGCTTCAGTTTCATCCCTGTTTATTGCAGTACTCGGGGTTTTTATATCTTCCTGAGTCAATTTTGGCATATGGTGTATATCCAGGAATTTATCCATTTCTTCTGAATTCTTGAATGTATTAGAATATATATTTTCAAAATAGTTTTTTAGAATCCTCTGGGTTTCAACATTGTCTGTAGTAATTTCATCTTTTTCATTTCTAATTGCATTGATACAGATTTTTTTCTTTCTTTTTGGTGAGTTTGGCTGGAGGTTTATCAATCTTACTTATCCGTTCAAAGAACCAACATTTTGAGTCATTGATTTTTTTGTGTGTTGTGTTTTTAGTTTCAATTTCATTGATACCTCTCTGATTCTTATAATTTCCTTCCTTCTGCTGCCTTTGGATTTTTTTTATTCTTTCTCTACGACTTTGAGTTGTATCATTAGATTTTTTTATTTGAGATTGCTTTGTTTTTTTCAGATTTACACTCATAGCTATAAATTTTTCTGTTAGTAACTATTTTCATTGTGTCCCATAGTTTCTATTATGATGAGCTGTTGTCATTTGACTTGAGGAAGTTCTTGATTTCTTTCTTGGTTTTTACTGTGATCCACTGCTTGTTCAATAGTGTATTATTTAATCTCTCAATGTTAGAATAGATTCTGCTGATGTTTTCTAGTTTCATTCCACTATGATCCAATAATATGCAAGAAATGATTTTAATTAATTTGTATTTATTTCAGCATGTCATGTCAAATGATATGGTCTGTTTTGGAAAAAGTGCCACATGCTGCTGAGAAAAAGGTGTTTTCTGTTGACATTGATGGAACTCTGTAGATATCTGTTAGGTCTCTTTGTTTTATAGCGTGATTTAGCTCTGATGTTTCTTTAATGATTTTTTTGTCCAGTTGACCTTTTTGTGAGAGTGAAGTATTGAAGTCCCGTAAGATGTGTTTATTGGAACCTGTTTGGCCCTTCGTGCCATGTCTAGTAGTTTCTGTTTTATGTACTTGTGTGCACCTACATTGGGTGCATATGTGTTTGTAGTTGTGAGCTATTCCCATTGGATTTTTCCTTTTACCAGTATATAGTCTACATCTTTGTCTCTTTTTACCTGTTTGGATATGAAGTCTGCAGCATCTGAGAATAGTATAGCTTCTGCTTTTTTCCAGGCACCAGTAGCATGTAGTACTAGTTTCTGTCTTTTTACCTTCAGTCTGTGTGCTTCTTTGTGGGTGAAGTGTGTCCTTGCAGACAATAAATGGTTGGGTTTTGTTTTTTCACCCACTCTTCCATTCTGTGTCTTTTGACTGGTGAGTTAAAACTATCAGCATTGAGATTAGCTGTTGTAAGATTTATACTGAATCCTGTCATTGTCCTGTTTTCCCTAGTGTTAGTTCTTTGCATTTTCTTTTTGTTACACTTTCTCTTTACGTGTTTTATTTTCGTCTATGTTCTTTGATGCTGCTTGTCTTTATGTCTCTCTCTAAGATTCCTTCAAGTATTTTCTGCAAAGCTGAGCTATGATCCTAAATTTCTTCTGGGTTTCTTGGTCATGAAAAAATTTTACTTCTCCTTTAGTGTTTAGGGATAATTTTGCTGGATACAACAACCTGGATTGACACTTGCCTTCTATTAATGCTTGGAAATTTTTGTTCCAAGCTCCCCTCATCTTTAAGATTTGCATGGAGAAATCTGCAGTAATTCAAAGGAGTTTGCCTTGGTAACATAATGTTTTTTTTCTGCCATTGCTTTTAATACTTTCTCTTTGTGTTGAACTTCTGAGTTTTTGATTATGATGTGTTATAGTGAGTTTCTTTCATGGTTGAGGTTATTTGGTATTGTATAAGCTTCTTATACCTGAATATTAATTTCTTTTCCTAGATTTGGGAAATTTTCTGACATGATTTCAGTGAATAAATTATTTTTGGTGCTGTGTTCTGCTCTTTCTCCCATACCCATAATTCTGAGGTTGATTCTCTTTGAACCATCCATCAGCTGTTGTATCCAGCAGCTTTACTCACCTCTGATTTTAGTTTTGTGCCAGATAATGGCATTTGGTTCCTCAGCCATGTCTTCAAGTTTCTAAATTCTATCCTCACAGTGTTCTCACTGGCTTCTCCTGCTCTCAAATGAATTTTTATATCCAGAATATCAGCTAGATTTCTTTCCAGATTTACCACTTCTCTATCAAAATGTTCCTTCATATCTTGCATTTCCTTATCTACCTCAGCCAACTTTTTGTGTCCTCTATGTGTTCAGTAAGCTTTGTATTCATTAGGAACAGTATTTGTTAGTAAATTTCTCTTTAAGTCCACTGATCATTGCTTGCATTTCTTTTAAGAATATCTTGTTTGAATTTGGGTCATTTGTAGGTAAATGGGTATACCTTGAGAACATTATGCTTAGCAAAATGAATCAGACTGAAAAAGAATCTCTTGTTTGAACTGACTGTTTGCAGAAACCTACACTCTATTTGGTTTTTACTTCTTTTCCTATCGTTTCCACTGTTTGGGGCTCATGACATTAGCTGCTGGAGGCCCAGGTGTTTCTTTATGTGCTCTGTTGCCTTGTCTTCCCATGATTCTGTTGCTGAGAAACTTCACTTTAATGGCCTAGTCAAGGGGTTTCTTTGAACACATATAAGGGTGTATGGGAGGAGCCAAACAACCTTTGAGTTCCTTGCAGGGTGTAAGCAGTGAGTCAACATGTAATAGTGTGATGGCCTCTAAGGTGTCTTATTCACTCCCAACCTCCTCAGAAAAACTCTCCCATCTGTCCTGCCTTCCCTCCCCAGAGGACAGGGCTGTCTACCACCCACGCTGTTCAAGAGATCCGTGGCCTTTCTTTCCTCTCTGCAACTGTCTCTTGTGCCAATTTCTTCCTAGGCATTGACTAAAAGTACCCCCAAATACCTACTGTTTGGCCCATCTGTGGCTTCTTTTACCCTAAACAGTTCAGACATGGATTTTTTTTTCAGAATTACTCCCTGTCTACATCACTGCCTATTATGGCTTCTGTGTGCTGCCTCTCCAAGCTGATCAAAGCTCCGGGAGGACTTTTCAAGGGGAAGCACTTGCATTTTGTACTACCACAGGCTTGGTTTTGGAGGCTGGGACTACCAGCTGCTGTCAATTTCCAGAGCTCCCAAATCCAGGTTTACCTTGGTTTGAGACTCCCAGCTCCAGGTTTACCTCAGTCTGCAGATGCTGGCAGCTCACGGTCCTTCATGGTTGGCCTGTGGCAGCTTCCTGGAATGGTGTTTCCTTCAGCTTTTGACTCTTATGCAAGGTTTCTAACCTTTCTGTGACCTCCTTTCAATTCCTGGAGCTCTCCTCTCTGTCCTGGCTAAGATGGACAGGCAGTTTTTAACTGTATCTCAACTTTTTGAGTGAGTCCGTGAGGAGCCGTTGAGCAGTTCTGTTATTGAACACCATCATGCATGAAATTTTTACATTTTTACTTCAAAGGCATTTTTATGAGTGATGTTTAGAGAAGATACAATAATAAAACATACTATTTTGACCTTGTTAACACCTTGTTTTGAAATCAGAGAATTTATATTACCAAGCAGTAATCTGCCCCAGAATGCTTCTTTTCTGGGCATGGCAGGTGTTTTCAGTACATTTTGTAAGTGGGTATGATATGGTTCTGTAAAGAATTATGAATTATAAAGTCAACCTAGAAGTAAAAATTTCAAAACCTAGTTTCTTTCATAAATGAGTAGCAAGAGTATCTCCCTTCTAAAGTTTTGCATACAGGACTGTACTCATGATTTTCTCCAACATCGGTTGTGCTTCTTCCCACCAACGCACACTTCTTTCTTCTGGGCCTGTCTTCCCATTCAGCAGCCCAGCTCTGAAAATGCTTCACATTTGTTTTGTCTGTGTGGTAAGCAGTATGAGCTGTTCCTGTAGAAAGGATTCTCTTCAAAAGCGGAGACTTGCCTGAAACACATTTTGCTTCCTAATTCTGCAACTTAGTGCCTTTCACTTACATATTTCTTTACTTGTCTATATACATATTTATTTGCAAAATACAAATTCAATACACTTTATTTTGTAAGCTTTTGCAAGAGGGAAATTGTTGAGACATTTTTATGGTTTGGACCTGGGATATTCCCCAAAAGCCTAATAATGTGTTTGAATGTTGTCACATAGCTATGTGACCATGTCCTGTTGGGAGGTGGGGCCTGGCAGAAAAGGGCAGAACTCGAGCCAGTCATGAAGGTGGGAGGACCACCACAGTACTTTCTCTGTACCCCCTTCCTTTGACACACACACTCATATACACACAGAACCCCACAGAACCTTCCTCACTTGGCTTCCTGTCCACCATGTTGTTAGCACTTCTAATGTGCATTTGACCTTTGCTTCCACTGTTGCCAGCTGCCCATGAATGGACTGAAACCTTCTGAAACTGTAAGCTAAAATAAACTTTTCCTCCCGTAAGTTGTGGATGTCAGGTATTCTGTCACAGCAATAAGAAAGTAAGACAGGCATGGATAAAAAGCATGTTTTGTTTTTCCCCTTAATTTTGCCATTATTCAGGAATCTTCTAAAATGAATTGTCCTTATAGAGGCCTGTGTAAGACATAGAAAATTAGGAAGAATGTATAATTTCATGGCAGTTCCTTGGAAACTTGTATGTGTGTGTTTTTAGCTTTTTGAGTATATGCTTATTCTCTTTTGCCCTAAATTTAAGTGTGTGAAGTCTCAATAAATAGGATTCCTTAAAGGATAATGAGAGGCACATTTTTTAAAAAAGATAGTAAGCACAGTGGTTAGAGCACTTGCCTAGCAAGCACAGGCCCTGAGTTCAATTCCCCAGTACCACATAAACTGGATATGATGATGCATGCCTCTAATCTCAGCACTTTGGAGGCTGAGGCAGGAAGATTGCTATGGGTTCAAGGCCAGTCTGGACTGTATAATCAGCTCAGGAAAAGCCTGAACTATGGAAAAAAGACCTTGTCTCAAAACAAGAGAGGCTTCGAGGTCAAGATGATGGCCAAGTAACAGAGCAGCACAATGTCTCCTCATCAACCTACTTAAAAAGTTGAGAATTTAATCATAAAACACATGTTCATTGTAGCTAGGATAGGGGAGGGTACCACAACTACTGAAAGGAGGCCAGGGGAAGATCAGAAATCCCAAAGAAATATTGGAAGCAGAGGGGGAAAAAAAAAAAAAAACAGCAGCCTAGGAGGCTGCCCCAGGCCACCTGCAAATGGTTGGGAGCCTGAAGCATCTACAGACAGAGGAAAGCCTACATGGAGTCTGAACATCTGACCAAGCTAGGAGAAGAAGGGGTGCCCCAGCAGCTGAAAGGAGGCCACAAGAAAGTTAGACATCCTGAAGTCATATTGGAAGTGGAGAAAATCAGCAGCCGACTTGGTACCGTCCTGAGCTACCAGCGTCCACAGACCATAGACAAAGGAAAGCTCAGAATGCAGAACCTCAGATTGAGGTAAGCACAAATCCAGGAGAAGGGGGAATTAGCAGCAGCTGGTAGCCTCAGCGTCTGAAAAATGAACCTGCAGGTAATACATACTACAAATGCAAAGTGTGTTCCCCCTAGAAAAGGCCTCCTGGAGCCCATGTCAGAAGCAGTGCTCAGCAGCCATAACAGGAAATGACAAAAGCAGGAGCCATTTTTAAAAAGAGCTCAAGTCTGTCTGAACTGATTAAAGTAAAAGAGAGCTCAGAAGAGCACATCAGGGCTTTTGGGGACACCCTTAAACAGTGCATAGGAAGAAACTGGCACAAGAGGCAGTTGCAGAGAGGAGAGAAAGGCCACTGGCCTCCTGAACTGCTCACTATAGTGTACGCATCTCCAAGGGTGGAAAGCCTTGCCCTCTGGGGAAGGAAGCAGGACAGGCAGGAGAGCTTTGCTGAGGGGGCTGGGAACGAAGTAGAAAACTCAGAGGCTGTCAGACTGTCAGGTCTCCCCTCACTGCCTACTCACAACACAAAACTAAGAGAAATTGTGGCTCCCCACCACACACTGTCATAGCCATTCAAAGAAACCTCTCAGCTAACATGAAGTCCCTCAACTCCAGAAACATGCGAAGAAGACAGGACAACAAAGAACCCACTCAGATGACTGAGACCCCAGAAACTAATGTCATGGGCCCTGAAATAGTGGAACTCATAGGGAAAGAAGTCAGAAAGCAAATAAATGAGTCAAACAACCAGTTCAAGATATTCTCAAAGAAACGCAAGCATTGATCAGTGGGCGTAAAGAGGATTTTACTAAGCAAATAATGGCCCTAGTGGAGACAGAGCTCATGAGCATATTGAAACCTCAAATGAAAAGTTGGCAGAGGTAAATAAGGAAATGCAAGATATGAAAGAATATTTTCATAGAGAAGTAGAAAAATCTAGAAAGAAATCTACATGAAATTCAGAGTATCAAAAATACATGTGACAGCAGGGAAAGATGACTAGAATATTGTGAGGACAGAATTTCAGACGGTTGCAGACAAGGCTGAGGAAACAAATGATATAATTAGGCATGACTCCAAATTTAGAAATGAGCAAAGTAGCTGGATACATCAGATGATGGATGATTCAAACAGAACCAATATCAGAATTATTAGTGTGGAAGAAAGAATAGAAAACAGCACCAAAGGTATAGAAAAATTTTTCACTGAAATAGTGCAAGAAATTTTTCATAATCTAAAAAAAGAAATCAACTTTTAGCTATAAGAAGCTTAAAGAACACCAAATAACCTCAACCAGCAATGAGACTCGCCACCAAATACCATAATTAAAACCTCAAAAATACAACATGAAGAAAGAATATTAAAAGCATCAAGAGAAAAACAGACATTATTCTATCAAGGCAAACCCATTTGAATTACTGCAGATTTCTCAAGGCCAACTTTACAGACCAGAAGAGCCTGGAGCAAGATTTTTCAAGCTTTAAAACACAACCGGTGTCACCCCAGGTTGTTGTATCCAGCAAAATTATCCCTGAAAATTTAAGGAAAAATGAAAATTTTTCATAATCAAGAATCTCTTAAGAAATTTGTGACCACTAGTCCAACACTACAGAAAATACTTGAAGGACTCTTTGAGAGAAGCAGAGACAAGCAGCACCAAAAAACATAGAAGAAAGGAAACACCCAAAGAAAATGCGTAACAAAAAAATAATAGTAGTAGTATATTGGTATTTGAAGCATTTGATTGATATCCTTCTAAAACAGTACTAGCTGTCTCATAAAATTTGTGAACCTTCCCCCATAATTATTTTCAGTAGTATATAAGTTTACAAAACATAATGATTATACTTAACATAGGAAACTGGTATAAAATCTTTAAAAGTATGTATGCATGAAGTTAGGGTTGGATAGGTAGGTAAAAGTATAATCCAAATCTGGCAAAATGTTAATAATTAGTGAAATGTGAATAAACAATTTATGCAAGTTTAAAAAATCTAAACAAACTAAGCATGGCACTCTTATCTATTGCTTTAACTGTAGTATATTTATGTGTAGCAACTCGATATAGACATAAGCTTGTTCAATGTAGCAGTTCATTTATTTGGTGTTTGATGTAAGTTTATCCTAAGAAAACTGATTGATGCAATGACAACCTCAATATCTTTTGAATGTACAATCATTTACCTTTCAGTACTCAGCTAAGGAATTTGAAATTTAACTTCTTTTTCTTTCTCACATTTTCTAGCCTTATGAATTTCATAGTTGTTGTTCTTTTCTCATGTGGACTGGTGGGTGAGGCCATGTTAAATAATCTCATTAAAAATATAATAATATAGAGAAAGAAAAAGAACTTTTGGCAAATCACCCCAATAAAGGGCCCTACTGGACCCAGAGAAGAGGCATCAAGACATGGCCACTGCAACCCATTCTAGTGGTGGGAAACTGAGCTGATAAGTGGTGATTTGAATGGTAAAGTAAATCAGATGCAGAAGATTAAATATGTTTAATATCGCATGTTTTTTCTGATGTGGGAAAACCAGAACACAGGCATTCGGTAGGACCAAATGAGTGTGCTAGTGGGAGTTATGGGGGATGGGGAGGGCGCGGGAGGGCCAAAAATGTGGAGGGGAAGAGATCGTAATAGTGATGTGATACACATGTGCACAAAATACTCAAGACCATTATAAACAGTATGTATGGCATATATATATATATATATATCTTAATAAAATTGGTGGGAAAAATAAAATTTCTGTCGTCATGTCAGGAAAAAGAGAGAGAAACATGATAATGGGAGACCATTTCAGGTACAGATAGTTCCTGCTGGGGCTGGAGGAAGGGCTTGCTAGGTACCCAAGTTCAATTTCCCAGCACCACATAAACAGGGCATGGTGGTGCATGCCTGCAATCCCAGCACTTGGCAGGCTGAGGCAGGAGGATTGCTGTGAGTCCAAGGCCAGCCTGGGCTCCATAGTGAGTTCAGGACCAGCCTGGGCTACAGAGCAAGATCCTGTTGGAAATAGAGGGGAGGGGAGGAGAGGAGAAGGGAGAAGGGTGGACATGGAGCTTTCTCCTAGACTACCACCTTACTTCCTTTTCTAACTCTTAAAATTAGAGGAGAGAATTACAATTTTAGCAAGTCTTCCATACAGCTTGTTTCACCTTGGTTTGAGGCTGTCAAGCCTGAGGCACGTTGTCAAGGTCCTTGAAGTGAGCTGCAGAGAGACCCTTTCCCAGTGGGAGCCTAGCTGGAGAAACCCCGAAAGTATAAAAACTAACTAGAATAGAGCCACACAGGCAGATGGAAACAGAATTTTTCTGCTGCATTGTTACTAGTGAAAAACAAAAGTAACAAAGGTCATTGAACTCAAAACATGAAACTTAATCATGGCCAGAGGGAGGCTCTTGCATTGGTTTCTGGATCTATTGTTTCCTAGTCTTGATTTCCCTTCCTAGGGAGCAGTAACTGCCTCACCTCCCTTCATGGTCCTCTCCAGGCTCGGTCCTTCCTGCCCAGTCCACTTCATTTGTCCCCTTTCCCCTTGTCATCTCCTGAGTCGAGGCCTTCATCCTTTGGTGCCTGAACTCCAGCGCTGGTCCCTCAGCAGTCCTCTCCTAGCGGCTGCTCTTCTTTCACGGCATGCGCACTAGGTTGTTTCCAGGTTGCCTTTAAAAGCCACACTGACTCTGGTCTGGGGAACTGCGTGCTCATGTGTATGCAGTGGTCATCTTGGTGTGCAGAACAAAGTCTGGGCTCAGGCAAAGTGGATCTATCTCCATTGCCCGTTACACTCCAGACATACTGAATTCCCTGGTACTTGGACTCTGCTTTTCTGCCTCCTGTTTGTGTTTCTCTTAGTCCTCTGCCTACCTTGTGCTTCCTCCTCCTGCCTCCACCTGCCTGAGTCCTGCCCCTACCTTACTGACTACCCATTTACCACAGCCTCCCTGAAGCCTCTCTTGATGCCCAAAGCTTATTTTTTCTTTTTTTGAGACAGGGACTCGCTCTGTATCCCAGGCTGGCCTTGGGCTCCGGAGAGTCCTCCTGCCTCAGCCTCCTGAGTGCTGAGATTATAGGTGTGCTTTATGTGATGCTGGGGAATTGAACTTAGGGTCTTGCACTTAAAAGGCAAGTGCTTTAACCACTGTATCATTTCTCCAAGCCCAATGCCCAAAATTTAATTTCTCCCTTCCTGGGACTCCATGAATACATCACTTTGTATGCTTTACATGATCCTTATCACTGGGTACCTTTTTTCTCCACTATTTTTATTAATATACATATGTAATACATCATGTTTATAATGAATTTGAGTATTTTGTGCACATATATCATATCAACTTTACAATCCCTTCCCATTTTTGACCCCCCAACACACCCTCCGCATCCCTTTCCCCCAACTCTGGCTATCACATCATGTGGTTCTATAGAATGTCTGCATTCTGGGTTTCCCAAGTCAAAGAGACTATATTTAATCTTCCACATCTAAATCATTTCACTTAAGTCACCACTCTTTAGCTCAGCTTCCTATTCCTCGAATGGTCCACAGTGGTCAAATCTTGATGCCTCTTCTCTGAGTCCAGCCAGTCCTTTTATTGGGATATTTACCAAAAGTTCTTTCTTCTATATTTTGCTATATCTTTGTTGATATTCTTAAACCCGGCCTTACCAACCAGTCCATATAAGAAAAAGAACTAAAAGCATGTAATTCAAAAGACTAGTAAATATGAGAAAGAAGAAGAAAAGTTAAATTTCAAATGCCTTAACTGAATACTGGAAGGTACATGTTTGTACATTCACAAGATTATCTTTACATCAATCAGTTTTCTTAGAATAAACTTACATCAAAGACCTAGTAAGTGAATTGCTACGATAAACCAACTTAAAACTATTATCACAGTGCTATATTAAATGAACTTAAATCTATATCACATAAGTATACTTAAAGTAACAGATAGAAGGCAAATTTAGTTATTTCAGAATTTTTTAATTTTCATAACTTATTTACTCAAATTTCACTGATTACTAACATTCTGCTAGATTTTTTTTCTGCTTATCCATCCATATATTCATCATACATATTTTTAAAAGATTTTATGCCAGTTCCCCATGTTGCATGTAATTATTCTGTTTTGCACACTACTATTACTAATAATGATGTGAGGAGATTTCACAGATTTTATAGAACAGCTGGTACTATTTTAGAAGTATACCAGTCGAATAATTTAAATACCATTCTATTTTTTATTACATTTTTTCTTTAGATGTTACCTTTCCTCCAAGTTATTTTGGTGCTGCTTATCTTTCTGCCTCTCTCATAGAGGATAAACTCACATTCAACATCAAAAAAGTAAATTGCTACATTAAACAAGCTTAAGACTTTTTCAATTTGCTACATTAACTGGACTTAAATCTGTATAACGTAAGTATACTACAGTTAAAGCAATAGATAGATACTTATGCTTAGTTATTTCAGTTTTTTTAACTTTCATGTATTGTTTATTCATATTCCACTAATTATTAACATTTTGCCCAGTTTGGTTTATCCTTTTACCTATCTGTTTATCCCTAATTTCATGCATAGCCTTACTTTTTCTCAGCTCATTCTCCTCTATCTATTGTCGCTTTTTCTCTGAGGTCATTGGTATCACTGGCCTCACTTTCATTTTCTAAGTTTCCTTTAAGTATTCTCTGCAATGCTGGTTTAGTGGCTGCATATTTCTTTAAGCTTTCTATATGATGAAAAGTTTTAATTTCTCCCTCTGATTTAAAAGATAATTTTGCTGGATATAGCAGTAGTCTTGGCTGGCATTTATGTTCTCTTAATGCTTGGGTGACATTGCTCCATGATCTCCTGGCTTTAGAGTCTGGTTTGAGAAGTCTGCAGTTATCCTGATGGGCTTATCTTTGTAGGTCACCTTCTGTTTTTCTCTTACAACTTTTAGTATTTTCTCTTTGTATTGGGTTTCTAGTATTTTAATTATGTGTCGTGATGAAGATCTCTTCTGATCAAAGTTGTTTGGTGTTCTGTACGCCTGCAGTAATTCCATGCTCATTTCTTTTCTTAGATTTGGGAAATTTTCTCCCATAATTTCATTGAACATGACCTTTAAGCCTTTTGTTTTGTCCTCAGTCTTCTCCTGGACTCCCATAATTCTGAGGTTGTTTCTCTTTGAATCCTCTGTTAGCCGTTGTAATGAGTCGCTTTCTTCCTTATTTACTTTGTGTTCTTCATGGCCTGTATGTTTCAGCTCAATCATTTTATCTTCTGCATCTGACATTCTATTCTGAAAATGTTCAGAGTGGTTGCTTATTATTTCCTGTGTGATTTTTACTTCCTGAATATCTGCATTCAATTTTTTTATATCTCTGTTGCATTCTTCTCTAATTTCTGGTATTGCCTTCATTGTATTCTAGTTTACATCTTCTTTGCTGTCCTCTAATTGCTCTTCAGTGTTTGCTCTCAGCTTAGCTATGTCCTGGAGTATCTCTTGCATTGTCAGTTTCATTTCCTGATTTCTGGGCCCAGAAATTATCTTCTTTTTTTGTCTTTTTTATCTTTGGATTCTGATATTTGAAGATCCATGGTATCATTTTGAGCATGTCAGGTCTTTTTGTAGGAGATATATTATCACGTTTCCTCATGATTCTGCTGTCTCTGGCTGTCTTTGGTGCACAGGAAAGAAGGATTTGGCGAAAGCCCAGTCCTATGTGTCTCTGGAAGCCTCTGGCCCAAGGGACAGACAGGGCGATGGAATTCTCGGTCCTAGATGGCTCTGGAAGCCTCTGGGGCTCAGGATTGATGGGGTGATAGAATCCACTAGGAGCTTCTGGAAGCCTCCGGCGTGCAGGACAGATATGGTAATGGAATTCCTGGTCCTAGATGCCTCTGGCACACAGGGTAGCAGCAACCTGGAAGCCCTGGCATGTGTGGAAGGAACAGGGTGATGGTCCCTCTTTTGAGGTGTCTTGTTTGCCCTCAGCCCCCTCAGCAAAGCTCTCCCGCCTGTCCTGGCTTCCCTCCCCCTGAGCAGGGCTCTCCACCCTCAGAAGTGCGCACAGTACCCTGAGCCGTTCAGGGGACCAGCAGCCTTTTTTCCCTTCTTTTCTCCTTTCTCTGCCTCTTTTGCCAGTTTCTTCCTAGGCACTGTTTAAGAGCAATCTCAAAAGCCCTGATGTGCTCTTCTGAGCTTTCTTTTACTCTACAGGGTTCAGTCTTGGACTTTTTTTCTTCTTCTTTTTTAAATGGCTCCTGCTGACATCATTGCCTGTTATGGCTGCCGAGCACTGCTTCTGATCTGGGCTCGTGGGGGCCTTTTCTAAGTGGAGCACACATTGTGTTTGTAGTACACACTACCCGCGAGTTGGTGTTTCGGAGCTGGGGCCACCAGCTGCTGACAAGTCCCACTTCTCCAGATCCACGCTTACCTCAGGCTGAGGTTCTGGCTCTGGACTTTCCTCTGTCTATGGTCTGTGGATGCTGGCAGCTCAGGACTACCTCGAATCAGCTGCTATTTTCCTCCACTTTCGGTATGACTTCAAGATTTCTGACCTTCTCGCAGACCCCTGTCCGTTTTTGGGGTAATCCTTCCTCTCGCGGCTCTATCAGATGTTCTGGCCTCCACATGCGCTTTTCTCCATCTGCAGCTGCCTGCGACGGCTTCCTGGGCTGCTGGGATTTTTTCTTTCTCTGCTCTCCATGTTCTTTCAGAATTTCTGACCTTCCCCTGGCCTCCTTTCAGTTGTTGGGGTGCTCCTGTCTTTCCTAGCTACATTGAACACTCATTTTCTAACTAAATTCTTGACTTTTTAAGTGGGTCAATGAGGAGATATTGTGCAGCTCTGTTACTCAGTTACCATCTTGACCGGAAGTCTGAGTACCTTTTTTAACCTTATTAATAATATTTATGGTTGTCTTATTTCCATGCCAAGATTATTACATAACTGGTAGGGTCTCTGCCTGTTCCTTTTGTATCTTCTGTAATAGTGACCTCCATTATGAAGCCATCAAGCCCTTTTATTAGGTGCAGAGTGGCACAATTAGATTTCAGTGTGGGCCTGTTCACTCAGGCTCCCCTCACTTCCCTGGAACTCCTCAGAGAGGTCATTGTATCAAGAGGGCTTGAATCTGATCCTTGGAAAGCCAGGCTTCTGGATAATCCCTCTGCCCAGAGAGCTACCTCAACCCTGACTGCTCTTTCCTTCAAAACCACTCCAGATTCTCTGTATTTCCAGACTGTCCTGACTGCCCTTATGCACAAGGTCTTTCTCTCAAGCCACCAGGTGTTGTTCCTCTTGACGAAAGTATCACGTGAGCTGATACATTCTATATCCAGTATCATGTGGAAACCTTGTCCAAACCAGAGTCCAGCCACATTGTGGAAAATGTGCAGGTAAATGCTGGGGGCAGGAAGGACGAGGCCAGAGAGCCCCATACAGGACTGTCTGTGCAGGGGAAGACTCTGGCATTAGTGATGTGGGGAGAGGGCAGCTTAGTGTCAAGAGCCGCCTCCAATGAGGCGTGGAGGTGGACACGAGCCTGGAGTGCTCAGAGGATCTGGGCTTCTGACACGGGCCTATGATTTGCCTAAGGAGAAGAGAGCAGATAAAAAGTTCCCATGCAGCCAGTCTGTGGAGATTCTAGAATCCTTCTGAATCAGAACTGGCAGCTGTTACATGGTACCTTCTACCATTAGGTTGTGTTGGAGAATTGCTTTTTAGAAATGTTTTTCCATTTGCATTTATCTTAGCTCTTCGAGTAAATGTAAAGATCCTTAAGGGCAGTAACCATATTTTATAGTTTTTATTAAATGCTTTTATAGTACAAAGGGTCACCCTGTAATTTAATTTATCCTCATATTAAGTTATTTTAAAGTGGAGCCAAAAGTTCTTACCTATTTGATAATACTGAGGGTGGCTGCAATCATGCAACATCCACAGTTGACACCAAAATAGTCCAGAAGAAGGAAGGAGGTAGATGAAAAAAGAGTATCAGATTTCTCTCATTTTGCTATCACAGGAGGAAAAAGCAGAAGAGTTTCCTTTTTTCCTTTTTTTTTTTTTTTTTTTTTTTTTTTTTTTTTTTTTTTTTTTTTTTTTTTTTTTTTTGAGACATGGTCTCACTCTGCAGCCCAGGCTGGCCTTGGAGTCTCAATAGTCCTCCTGCCTCAGCTTCCCCAGTGCTGGGATTACAAGTATGCATCCCCATGCCTAGTGTAAGTGGTGCTGGGGAGTCAAACTCAGTGCCTTGCACTTGCTAGGTATAAGCTTTAACCCCTGAGCTATATCTCCAGCCCCAAAAGTTTTCTCGTAAAACATTTTTCCTCATCAGAAGATGTTTGTGTGATCACTAGAATGGAAAAATCTCAGATGTATCTATATAGTGTGAATTGCTATTAAGTAAGCACAAAGTTATCTCTCAATCTGCTTCTTTGAAACATAAAGACACATTTAAAACCTCCAGAACTCGGGCTGGAAGAATGGCACAGTGGCTAGGAGCTGGGTTCAGTCTCCAGCACCACATAAGCTGGGCATGATGGCACACACCCATAATCCCAGCACTCAGGAGGGTGAAGTAGGAGAATTGCCGTTAGTTTGGGTCCAGCCTGGGATATATATTGAGCTCAGGACCAACGTGGACTACAGAGTGAGACCCTTCTCAATAAAACAAAAAACCTGCAAAATGTGTGTCATTAGGCATTTAGTTCTGAACAGACATATGTTCTTCAAAAAGGGAGTTCATAGGTTTTTTGTTTTGTTTCATTTTGTTTTGTTTGAGACAGGGTCTCACTCTGTGGTCCAGGCTGGTCCTGAACTCACTTCAGAGCCCAGGCTGGCCTTGGACTCCTGGCAATCCTCCTGTCGCAGCCTCCCAAGTGCTGGGATTACAGGCGTGCGCCACCACGCCCAGCTTATGTGGTGCTAGGGAATCGAACTAGGGTACTTAGCACTTGCTAGGCAAGCGGTTTAACCGCTGAGCCATTCCTCTAGCCCCGAGTTCATAGTTTTTACCTTGTTTTCTTATTTAGACCAAATTTTGATTTTTTTAAAAAATAAAAGGTGGGGATCTGGAAGAATGGCACAACAGTTAAAACACTGGCCTTGCAAGCACAAGGCCAAATTGATTCCCCAGCACCACATAAAGCTGGGTGTGATGGTGCATGCCTGTGATCCCAGCACTGGGGAAGCTGAGGCAGGCAGGCAGTTCTGAGTCCAAGGCCAGCCTGGACTACAAAGTGAGACCCTGTCTCAAAAAAAAAAAAAAAAAAAAAAAGAGTTGGGAAAAAAAGGTATGTTCTGCATTCCCCTTGCTCTAAACTTAAGCATAAAAAATATTTTATGATTTGTTTCCATATCCAAGTCCTAAAATGTAGTAGGTTGATGATGTAAATTTAGAATTTTCCATCAAAAGATCCTTTTAAATGTTTTGTGACTATTTCAAGGTAAACTCCAGTTTTGTTTAATTTTCATGCTCACTGTATAAAAAACTGAATTATCCATGGTTGGTCCCTAAACATAAAAGATAAGCAGTATATCTTTCTTTATTGAAAGAGGGAATAATTGGGGCCTGGACTATAAAATATGACTTCTTATTTTTAAATCATTATCATGTTTTAGAAATGATTATCAGCCTTTTTGTGCTTCACCCACAGGTGTTTTATCCATCTTTTGAGAGTATTGTTTTTTTAAAAAAAAAAAAAAAAGTAGAGATCAAAAGAGGGAGGTTTGTTTTGTTTTGTTTTTGTTCATTTGGTTTGCCCTTTGGGTTGGGTGGGCTAAATTAGATTGGATTTGAATCTCAGTTTTTTATTTGGTTAGATGTTCTTCTGGCTGTGACCCTCGTCACTAGTAGAAGAAGGGTTCCTATAGGACCCTTCTGTGGCATCACTTAGACAAAGCAGAGCAAGGTGCTAGCCACCCATACCACCTGGCCCTCATTGGGCCTCTTAGGTCCACATGAGTCACTTCAGCATTGTAACCAGTGTTCGGCCTGGTTTTCTTCACCAATCAGAACAGGCCTCATCAGCTGTAATGATTTACAGATGAGGTGAATCAGTGTCAAGGAGATGACGTTATTTGTCCAAAATCGTTAATGTCAGAGCCAGCTCTAAAATTCAGATGTCCTGAATTTTCACTCCACTCTGCCATTCATAGCCTTGGTGGCAGTCACATGTTAGTTGTAAAAGTTTATGCCTCTTTAAAAAGCTGCACAGCATAGGAAACCATCAATAGGATGAAGAGGAAAGAGACAGAATGGGAAAAAGGTTTTGCCAGCTCCTCCTCAAACAGGACTATGATAGAATATACAAAGAACTGAAAAACATATATATATGTATATATATATATATATACCCTTCAAAATAAAGGACCCAGGGCTGGAAGAATAGTACAGCATTTTGACTGCTTGCCTAGTAAGCCCAAGGCCCAGATTTGACTGCCCAGAACCACATAAGCTGGGAGCGGCCGTGCACACCTCTGATCCCAGCATTCAGGAGGCTGAGGCAAGAAGATTGCTGTGTATTCAAGGCCAACCTGAGCTTCATAGTGATTTTAGAACCAGCCTGAACTATACAGTGAGACCCTATCTCAAAAATAAATAAATGTGGACCTAATTAAAAAAATGAGAATCTGAAATGAATAAATACTTCTCAGAAGAAATCCAGATGGCCAATAGAAACATGAAAAGATGTTCAGCATCTTCAGCCATCCATGAAATGCAAACCAAAACAACACTGAGGTTCCACCTAACACTAGTAAAAATGGCTGGCAATAGAACTCACAAAATAACAAGGGCAGAGGTAATAGCTCCGTGGTTGAAGAGCTTGCCTAGCAAGGTCAAGGCCCTGTGTTCCATTCACCATCACCACATAAACTGGGCATGGTGGCACACACCTGTAATCCCAGGGAAGCCAAGGGAGGAGAATTGCTTTATGTTTAAGGCCAGCCTGGGCTACAGTGAGTTGAGTTCAGGACCAGAATGGACAATAGAACAAGACCAGACCCTGACTCCAAAAAAAGAAAAAAAAAATTTAACAAATGCTGGCATTGCTGTGGGGAGAAAACAGAAACCCTGTTACATTGCTGGTAGAAGTGTAAGCTGGTACAACCGCTATGGAAGGCAGTATGGAGATTCCTCAGAAAACTGAGACTAGGTACTCCCTTGGACCCAGCTGTTACACCTCTTCTGGCCAAAAGGCGTAAAGTTATCATACAAGAGTGGTGCACGTATACTCATTTTTATAGCAGCACAAGTTATAATAGCCAAATCCTGGAAGAAGCCAGTATGTCCAACCACAGATGAATGGATAAAGGAGATGTGGTACGTATGCACAATGGAATACTGTTCTGGCATAAAGAAGGACAAATTTGAGTCTTTTGTAGGAAAATGGTTGCACTTTGAGACCATTATACTCAGTGAAATAAATCAGACACAGAAAGTTAAATATTATATGTTTTCTGTAATAGAAGAAAACCAAACCATTAAAAAAGTTAAAGAGAAATGGAAGAAAGTAAGAAGATGGATTTTGGGGAGAGGGAAAGGGCGAGTGTTGGGTAAGGGGGTAGGAAGGGAAAGGGACGTGATATGTAAATAAAAATAAAGCTAACCCCCAAATATAAGTCTGTGCATCTTTGTCATGGTATTTATTTGCAGTTTAATTAGTGGTAAATATGACAGATACCATGGAGCATATTAAGTACTGCCTGGGGGCTGGAGGAATGGTCCAGCAATTAAAGCACTTGCCTAGCAAGCACCAAGTGCCAGAGTTCAATTCCCCAGCACCATATGAGCCGGTGTGGTGGCACACGCCTGTAATCCCAGCACTCTAGAGGCTGAGGCAGGAAGATTGCTGTGAGTTCAAGGCGAGCGGCCACATAATGAGTTCAAGACCAGCCTGGGCTACAGAGCAAGACCCTGGCTCAAAAAAAAAAAGTGCCGCTTGCCTGCCTTTTTCCCCCCATTTTATTGATATGTGTAAGTGCAAAATTTAAGGTTTACAATGAAGTTGAGCATTTTGTGCACATGTGTATCTTTGTCAAGGTGACAAGGACTTTCCCACTCTTCTTTAGTCCCTACTCCTACCCACTCCACCCTCCTCCCCCGCCCTACCCCACTGTTTCACTTTGTTTTTCATTTTAAGTTCCATAAGAGTTGTATGAGAGACCCAGATCGCCTGCCATTTGCCACATCCAACCTATATGTGGTAAAGAAATAGAACAGGGTGGAATTGAGGTGTTGCGCCTGGCAGATGACACGGAGCACAGTGGCCCCAGGCCCTGAGACGATGATTGTCAGCTGCGTATCTGCGGCATGCAGGGCCGCTTCTGGGAGAAAGTAGGAGCAGGTATGACTCCATCTGCTTGCTTGGCTCTTTCCGGCACGCTTGCTGGTGGCAGCACCTGAGCAGGGCATGTGCAGTCGCTGAGTGGCCAGGGCTCAAGCAGCAGCCTCTGCATGGCTTGAAGACTCGCTTTCTCTGGCGTCCTAGTCTCAGAAAGTATTGCTGCTGGGCCACCTAGAAACACATGTCCTTTAAGTTGCCTACCATATTATTACTTGTTCATAAAGTGGTAAAATGTGAAAATATTCCCTGCATAAGAAGTTAGAGGGGCTAGAGGAATAACTCAGTGTTGGAGTGTTTGCCTAGCCCACACAAGGTTCTGAGTTTGATTCCTCAGCACCACATAAACTCGTCATGCTGGTATATGTCTGGAATCTCAGCATTTGGGAGGCGAAGGCAGGAGGATTGCCAGTGAGTTCAAGGCTAGCCTGTGCTACAGTTTAGGGTGGGGGAAGCCTACATAGAATTCTCGATGTAAACCCAGGCTGATCTTGAATACGTAGTAGTCCTCCTGCCTCAGCCTCCCACGTGCTGGGATTATGGGTGTGGTTCACAATGCCCAGTTTATATGGTACTGGGAAATCGAACCAGGGCATTTAACTGCTGTGGTATTCCACCAGCCCATCCTGTCTTTTTAAAAAGACCTGTCTTTTGTTGTGGATAGGGTAAAGCTAAAAGCATCAGTCATGAATGCAAAAGGATAGGCTTTTTCTCAGTGTAAATGATCTTTGTTTCAGTTTGCAAATATTATTAGTATTTTCATATTTATTAGCTTTCTGAGCTTTTCTCAATGGCATGCAGCCTAAGATAATCGTGTGTGATGTGTGCACCACTCTCCTTTTGTTTATTATCCTTTTTCCTTGTTGGTTTTGGAAAGGAGAGAATTTGAAGTATTATTTTCTTTCTGCTACAATATTGACAGTGCTTTCTCTTTAGTGGGCTGTTCAGTTGCTCTGTGGTGGTACCAGAATAAAGAAGGCCCCTGAGGTCATTCTGTGGCTTTTGTGTCTCTGAATTGTCTGAAGGGCCCTGCCTGTATCTTACGGAGGTAAAAGCAGAGGGGGACGAGCAGAGAGAGAGGTGTGACTTGACAAAAACTGAAGCCTGTCGGCCTTTTCCCTCCTTCCGCGACACTCAGTGCCACAAGCTGAACACTCAGCTCTCTGGTAGCCACACCAGCCAGGGATCCTCAGTGGCTGACACTGGGAGTCCTGGTTTCATCTCCATCACCCTCTGGGTGCTTGTTCATTCATTCACTGTGAACCTTCCTAGGATCTTTCTAGAAGCCTAGAGGGAAACCTTCATCCACTCAGCACACCAGCTTTTGTCTCACTGTGGTCTCTGCCTTCCTGTTCTCACTGCAGTAAGACCTTTGACTGAAAAGGAGGGTTCATAACATCCACCCAGCGACTCTGTGGTAGTTACCACCCTGCCTCTTGCGTCCCCACTCTTGGAGAAGCTGTGCAGCATGCTGGAACCATCCAGAAGGCAGGCCGTGGCAGGATGCCCTGCAGTTTTTTTCAGAACTTCAAAGCAGTAAGGGTGTTACTCCTCTGGGTTAGAAAGGATTCTTGGAACCTTGGATTCAGGCTCTGTCTCTCATTAACATCATCATCATTGAATACATTTCAATAGGAAAGGAATTATTTATGAAATGATGTGCAAACTAGTAGAATGTAGGAAGCCTCTAGCAAAATTTGGACCAGTGAGATTGTCTTGAAGCGCCATGTCCTGCTCCCGATGCCCATGTTTCCTTGTTGTTCACCCTTACTGTGTTCTCAGTGAAGGCTGCAGGCAGACAGTACCCAGCCTTTCTGTCTGTCATAAGACCAGCCTAGCCAAGGGCTCAAAACACTGACTTCTTAAATTTTTAGTTCTCTTTGTCTTCATGGCTGTGAAGAAATAAACAAATTGTATTTTGTCTTTTAATTCATTGATGACATTTGTTGGAATAATTGTAGAGCCAAAACCATCACACTGGACAGGGAAGTCAGAGGCCTGGCCAGCTTTGGTGAGTCATGCGTGAGTCACCGGCATGGACAGCCAGTGAACTCCTTCCTTTAAACTGTAAAATGCTTGTTAGGATTGTGGATTTGAGGCTGAGGATGTAGCTCAGTGACAGAGTGCTAGGCTCTGGATTTAATTTCCAACTTTCAAAAAGAAAAATGAAAAAATATTCAAAATTTAAGTATTTTCTCCAAGAAGTTTGAAGGAAGCATCACTATTTTAACAGCCACAAAGTTTTCTTCATAATTCCTGAAATAGACTGCTCTTTCTATAAGCAGGGGGAAAGAATTCTTCCTGTACCATGGATGCTTAGAGACGTCCTAGGCTGGAGCTTCATTTTTGCATCTTGCTAAGGAATAATGAGTGATGCTCCTGAAGGCCTGGAAAAAAAGGTCAGGTTTACTTACAACTTAAGTTTTAAGAATTTTCTAAAAAGGTAACTCTTGATAAAGACAGCATCTTAACTTCGTAATTGTCTTAGTTAGAATTCTTCCGCCAGATACCTCTGACGTAGTTCATGGCTAACAAACCAGTGCAAGGTCCTGATTCCATTCCCCACCACCACATAAGCTGGGCGTGGTACGGCACAGCTCTGTAATCCCACCAATCAGAAGGCTGAGGTGGGAGGGTTGCCTTTGTGTTCAAGGCCAGCCTGGGCTATATAATGAGTTCAAGATTAGCCTGAGGTACAAGACAAGACCCTGTCTCAAAACAAACAAAGACGCTTATCTCTGATATACTGTGGCAAAGGCTGTGCTCTCACTTGATGAAATTTTCCTCCCTGGGTGCCACACCTGTCTGGCTGGGAGGATGCCAGTAAAGCCTACTGCCTGCCCTTACCCCCTCATCCTCTTATCTGTTGTTTCATATGTAACTCCTAATATGAACACCTCAAAAATGGCAAATGTCATTATTTTGCAAGAATATCTCTAAGGGGCTGTAACAATGGCACAGTGGTTAAAGGCCCCAAGTTCGATTCCCCAGCACCACATAAAGCCAGATGTGGTGGCGTACCCAGGAGGCTGAGGCAGGAGGATTGCTGTGAGTCCAGGGTCAAGCAGGGCTACATAGTGAGTTCAGTACCAGCCTGGGCTACGGAGCAAAACCCCACCTCAAAAAAAAAGAAAGGGGTGTGTGTGTGTGTGTGTGTGTGTGAGTGATTCAGGTGTGTGTGTGTGTGTGTGAGTGATTCAGAATGTTCTGCTAACTCCTTATATCCTACTCTGCTAATTAACAAAATAAAGAAATAAGGAAAATTCTGCAGTCCAGGCTGGTCCTGAACCAACTATGGAGCCCAGGCTGGCCTTGGACTCACAGTAGTCCTCCTGTCTCAGTCTCCCGAGTGCTGGGATCACAGGCGTGCACCACCACGCCCAGCTTATGTGGTGCTGGGAAATAGAACTCTGGTTCTTAGCACTTGACTTAGTGCTTGCTAAGCAAATGCTTTAACCGCTGAGCCATTCCTCCAGCCCCTTAACTTAAATTTTAAGCCCTATTTTATTCCATGTCGTCTCAGAGGAAGAACTCATTACAAATGGAATTTCTTAGTTTGTTGTGTGCCAGGCTAACTTCTAGAGTCTACAGCCCATGTGCTTTCAGCCCTGTACTACATCTTTCACACTCTTTACAAGTCTTCTGTCCCCAGCTTCAGAAACCATGAGTGTCGCTTTGTAGACACATAAACACAGCAAAACTGTTTTTGAGGTCCTGGTGGCCTGAGCTCTGTGCCCTCCTCTGGTAACTGGCTGCCTCTCCTTGTGGGAGCTTTTCCCAGAGAGCCCCAGGCCCCTGGACATTGCTAGCCACTGTGTTCCTGGACATGTATAGTCTGGCTGTATTATAAACCACTCTCATTATGTGCTTCTTAATTTTAATTTTTTCTTAATTTGTGACTTCTAAGAAGATGTGACCATTTGTGATTTCCTATCATTTGAATTTAGCTCTGCATTCATTTTTCCCCATTTTTTATTAATACATATATGTGATACATAATGTTTACAGTGAACTTGGGCATTTTGTGCACGTATATATATCAACTTTACAATCCCTTCCCCTCCGCATTTTTGGCTCCTCCTCCCTCCCCATCTCCCCTAACTTCTACTATCACACCATTTTGTTCTGTAGAATGCCTGTATTTTGGGTTTCCCAAATCAGAGAAACCATGTGATATTTAATATATTTAATCTTCTATGTCTGACTCACTTCACCACTCAAATTACCACTCCAGTTCAGCTTCCTACCTCTAGAATGGGCTGCAGTGGCCATATCTTGATGCCTCTTTACAGGGTCCAACAGAGCCCTTTGCTGAGACAATTTGCCAAAGGTGCTTTTTTTAAAATCTTAGTATGTTTTTCCCCCATTTTATTGATATGCATATGTGCAAAATTTAAGGTTTACAATGGAGTTGAGCCTTTTATGCACGTACGTATCTTGTCAAGGTGACAAGGGCTTTCCCACTCTTTTGTCCCTCCCCCTACCCTCCCACCCTCCCTCTTCCCCTGTCCGACCCCTGTGTTTCACTTTGTTTGTTTCTTAGTATGTTTTTGTTGAGATTCTTTAACATGGTTTCACCCACCAGTCCACATAAGAAAAGAACTAAAATAATGAAATTTATAAAGCTAGAAAAAATGGGAAAGAAAAAGAGATAAATTTCAAGTTCCTTAGCTGAGCTACTGAAAGAGAATGTTTATGCATTCAAAAGACATTCCAATTATCATTAGACATTCAGGTTATCCATCAGTTTTCTTAGGATAAACTTATATCAAAGACCAGATAGTGAATTCCTACATTAAGTGAACTAATGTCTATATCACAAGAGTAAATTACACAGAAACAAAAGATATAATGGCATACTTGGCTATTTCAGAATTTTTTTAACTTTCATAAATTACCTTTCACTAATTACTGTTATTTTGCCAAATTTGGTTTATCATTTTAACTACCTATCCATCCATAAATTCATGCATACATATTTTTAAAGATTGTATACCAGTTTCCCATGTTGAATATAAGCATATTTTACAAACTAATATACTATTTAAAATAATAATTATGAGGGGAAGTTTGATGGATTTTATGAGAAAGCTGGTACTGTTTTAGTAGGATACCAATCAAATGATTCAAATACCTACCTATTTTGTTTGTTATACTTTTGTCTTTAGATGTTTTCTTTTTTTTCATGTTCATTGGTGCTGCTTGTCTCTCCGTCTCTCAAAGATTCCTTCAAGTATTTTCTGTCATACTGGTCTAGTGGTTGCAGATTTCTTTAGGGATTCTCAGTCATGAAAAAAATTCTACTTCTCCTTCCATTTTCAGGGGTAATTTTCCTGATACAACAATCTGGGTTGACACATGCTGTCTTTAAAGCTTAAAAGATTTTGCTTCAGGCTCTCCTAGCCTTTAAAGTTTGCATTGAGAAATCTGCAGTAATTCAAATGGGTTTGCTTTGATAGGATAATGTGTTTTTCTCTTGCTGCTTTTAATATTTTCTTTCTTTTCATAATATTTTATTTCCCCCCCCCCCATTTTATTGATATGTACAAGTGCAGAATTTAAGGTTTACAATGGAGTTGAGCATTTTGTGCACATACATTTCTTGTCATTGACAAGGGCTTTCCTGCTCTCCTTTTGTCCCTTTCCCTACTCTCCCTTCCCTCACTTCTGACTCACTTTAGCAAGCATGATGTTCTCAAGTTTCTTCCATTTGCCTGTGAAAGCCTCCACGCTGTTGGACCTTACAGATGCATATTATTCCATTGTATAAGTACCACAGTTTGTGTATCCACTGGTCTGTTGATGGGTATTTTGGTGACTTCCATATTCTAGCTATTGTTAGTTGTGCTGCTCTGAACATGGGTATACATATATCTCTGTTGTATGTCTTTTTATGTTGTATTTCTGAGGTGTTTTGATTATGATTTGTTGTGATGAGTCCTGTTGCTGTATGAGGTTATTTTGGCTTCTTGTACCTGGAAATTAATTTTTTTTCTAGATTAGGGAAATTTTCTTGCACTCAGTGAATAAATTCTTTTTACCTTCAGTGCTGTCTTCTCCTCCTTCCTCCACACCCATAGTTCTGAAACTGGTTTTCTTTAAATCATCCATCAGCTGGTGTATCCAGCTATTTGCTCATTTTTAATTTTGGAGTTGTGCCTAATTATAGCATTTGTTTCCTCAATCTTGTCTTCAAGGTCTGAAGTTCTGTCCTTACAGTATTTGAATCATCTTCCCTTGCTATCACTTGTATTTTTATATCCTGAATTTCATCTAGATTTCTTTTGATTTACCACTTTCCTATCAAAATACTCTTTCATATCTTGCATTTTCTTATTTACCTCAGCCACCTTTTTGTTTGTGGCTTCTGTATGTTCAATGAGCTTTGTGTCCATGAGGACCACTGTTTGTTTAGTAAGTTCCTCTTTAAGCCTACTAATCATTGTTTGCATTTTTTTAAAGATTATCTTGTTTGAACTGGCTGTTCAACTCATTTATTTGCTTTTTGACTCTTCCCCTGTGCGTTCCACTATTTCAGGCCTCACGACATTAATTTCTGGGGTCTCAGGCATTTCTTTGGCCACCCTGTTTCCTTGTCTTCTTCCCGTTTTTCGGTTGTTGAAGGGCTTCACTTTAAAGGCCTAGCTAAGAGATTTCTTTGAATAGCTATGAGGATGTTAGGGCAGGGGAGGGAGGAGGCCAAGATTTTTCTGAGTTCTGGCTGGGATTAGGCAGTGAGGACCTAAAAGCCCGATGGCCTTTGAGGTGCCTTGTTCACTCCCAACCCCCTCAGCAAAGCTCTCCCTCTTGTCAGGGCTTCCCTCCCCTGAGGACAGGGCTCTCCAGCCTCAGTGGCCTTCTCTCCTCTCTGCAACTGTCTCTTGTGCCAGTTTCTTTCTAGGCACTGTTTAAGAGTGACCTTAAAATTCCTGATACACTCTTCTGAGCTTTCTTTTATACTTATCAATTCAGTCTTGGGCTCTTTCTTTAAAATGGCTCCTACTTACATCATTGCCTCTTACGGCTGCTGAGCACTGCTTCTGTTCTAGGCTCTAGGAAGCTTTTCCAGGGGGATCTTACATTGCATTTGTAGTATGCACTACCCACAGGCTTGTGTTTTGGAGGCTGGAGCTCCCAGCTGTTATCAGTTCCCACTTCTCTTGAGTCAGCACTTACCTCGTTCAGAGGTTCCAGGCAGTCTTTCCTCAGTCTTCGGATGCTGGCAGCTCCCAGCCATTTGCAGTTGGCCTGGGTCTGCTTCTTGGGCTGCTGTTCACCTCTGCTTCCAATGTGGTTTTGGAGGTTTCTGGCCTTTCCCAAGCCTCCTTTCAATTGAGGGTGCTCCTCCTTGTCCTAGCTACATTGAACAGGTGGTTTTTGACAATATTCTCAACTTTTTAAGTGAATCCAAGAGGAAACATTGTGCAGCTCTGTTACTCTGCTGCCATTTTGACCAGAAGTCCCTGCATTCATTTTTAAATGAATTCACAGCCAGGCATAATGGTGCACTACTGTAGTCCCAGCTAACTAGAAGGCTGAGTCAGGAGTTGGAGGCCAGCCTGGGCAGCATAGAAAGACCTACTGTGTTGAAAAGCTAGACTCAGTGGTAGAACACTTGTCTGGCATGTACGAGGCCCTGGGTTCAATTCTCAGTATTTCATAAAATAAAAGGGAACTCACAAAAAGTAGTACTACTCTACATTCAGCAGTGCTGTTATTCAACCTTGTATTCTTTTTTCTTTTTTGTTTTCTTGTTTTTGGCTAGTAGTTACAATATTTAATACACTTGGGATGTTTTCGTTGGTTGGATGCTTTTTGTTTGAGACAGGGTCTCTCTCACTTACTCTATAGTCCATGCTGGTTCTGAGCTCACTGTATATCCGAGACTGGCCTTAAACTCACAGCAATCTTCCTGCCTCAGCCTCCTCCTGAGTGCTAGGATTATAGGCGAGAGACACCACACTTGGTTTACATAGTGCTGGGTAATCAAACTTGGTACTTAGTGCTTACTGCGCTAAGCTAGTGCTTTAACTGCTGAGCTATTCCTCCAGCCCTGTTGGTTTGTTTTTCAGACAGTCTTTCTGTAATCCAAGCTGGCCTTGAACTCACTATGTAGCCCATGCTGAACTTGAACTCACATCAGTCCTCCTGCCTCAGGCTTCCAAGTGCTTGATTATAGGAGTGTGCCACCACATCCAACTTAAATGGTGCTGGGGAATCAAACTCACAGTTTTGGGCTTGCTAGGCAGGAATGCTAACTGCCGTGCTATTGCTCCAGCCCTCTTATGACCCATTTGTAACTCATTGCAGTACACATGGCAGAGCCGATGCTTTATTCTCAACCAGTAATTTAGCTGAGTTAATGAGACAAATGTTTTTCATGCCTGTCTGCTCGCTGTTCTTGCAGTTTGCTGTCCACAGCCACCTAAAACTTGCTGGCCCTAGAATTAGTAGCCTCCTGCTGTGTTCTACACAGATCTGAACAAGGAGCATCTTCTGTGTCCTCTGTAGCCCCGCATATTACACCTTGTAGGTAGTTGATAGTCTCCAAATTGAGATAAAGGAAGGACCAGGGCCTGGAGGAATAGCTCAACAGTTAAGCAAGCACTAAGTACCTGAGTTCATTCCCCAGCACCACATGAGCCAGGTATGGTAGCACATACCTGTAATCCTAGCACTCAAGGGGGTAAGGCAGGAGGATTGAAATGACTTCAAGGCCACTCAGGGCTATATGGTGAGTTCAAAAGAACCTGGACTACAGAGTGACATTCTGTCTCAAAAAGAGGGGAAAAAAAAAAGGGAGGGCCAAAGATACTGATAGTCTGTAGGGAGCAAATGACAGGAGACTGTCTAATTCCACATTCTGCGCTTCAGGGCCACTTGTCTTTTCATCCAAGCAGGACTTCCTACCACAGATTTGACAGGTATTGTGGGCTGGACCGACTCGTACACCCTCGCCTGCGTCGGCTTCCGGCACTTCCACCGGGGCTACCTCGCTGCCATTGGTCACCCATCTAGTTGTTGGTTTAGAAGCTTAATATGGGCTTTGAATTTTTGTTTTAGGTGTTACATAACCGTTTGGTTTTAAATTATGTTCAACTTCCTGGAGTCATGCCAGGTGCTTGCTAGAGTTTCTGGTTCTATCTGCGTATAATCTTTAGGTGGAAGCTAAAAATCTCAATTGAACTTTTGTGGTAATAAAATTATTACAGTCATGCCCTGCATCTGCTCACTGAACTTCCTGTGGGTTTTAACTAGATCACATGACTGACAGCAGAGACAGGCTGTAAACTTTTGGTCTGCTTGTGAGATCCAAGTCTCTACCACCAAATCAGACCTCAGCTTTGTCTGAGCTAAGCATCCGGATGTCCCACTGTGGTAGGTTGATTCGTTGGAGCTGATAAAAATATTCCGACCACACTTGAGAGTCTAGCATTACCTCTGGCTCCAAAAATCAAAACAACAGGATTGTAAGTAGCACTGGATTGAGACCAAGCTGCAGGCTTCAGAGATAGGTTTTCTCTCCTTGTCAGGCTGAGTCACTGGACAGGGATCTTGGAAAAAGAGGAATGGAAGCCAGGAGCAACCCAGGGTCACTTGGCTGAGGTTGCCAGCACCCTGCCCTGCGCGGGCCGTTTCCATATTAGTTCCTGCCCTAGCTGGCAGTTCACGGCCCCTGCTTCTTGCTCATCTTCTCTGCCCAGAGAACTAAGAATGGTCACGTGCTCACCAGGCAGTCACCAGCTGGAGGCCACAAGGGAGGACACACTTTAGAGTTGGGCAGACCTAAGAATGCCAACACAGCCTGTGGCTGGGCCCTGGGCTGCTGATTGGTGCTTGTTGGTTGTGTCTGGGATAAAGACACTCTTGAGTGAGGAAGTGGGACTTCTGGCTTTACTGTTCTCCGTGGGCTCGCAAAGGAATGTGAAGGAAAGGGTAGCTTTTTCTGGATTGTTGATTCGATTTTCAGACATGACATTTCTTGGACTGAGTCCCAACAAAATGTGTTCTTAGTGTGTCTTTAAGTGCTAAATAAAACTTTTTGTCTTTTTTTTTCAGACTTCTGAGACATATCAGAAAAGCACATAGTTTTAAGAACATCTGTTTAAGTCCCTCTATAACTAGAAAGATGGACAGGTCAGCCTGGGACTGGATCAAATTAAATGCAGCTCAGGCCCAGCTTGTACAGTGGCCACCGTTCACACTCATCAGGTTGGCTGGAGAGTATTTTGGAAACACTTAAAATTTATACCCATTTTTCACCCTCTCAAAGTGTTCCCAATCGGGGCTGAAGGAATAGCTCAGCAGTTAAATGCTTGCCTAGCAAGCTCCAAGCCCCAGGTTTGATTCCCAGCACCACATAAACTGTGCATGGTGGTGCACACCTTTAATCGCAGCACTCAGGAGGCTAAGGCAGAAGGATTGCTTTGTGTTCAAGGCCAGCCTGGGCTAAACAGTGAGTTCAGAACCAGCCTGGTCTTCAGGACAACATGTTTCAATAAGGAGGAAGCTGTATTTTATGACCGGTAGGGAGAGCAGGACCATGTTTTGTTTTGTTTTGCTATTTGTTCATAATTTCCATTTTAAGTGCTGCTAAAGAATTTGAAGCAAACAACCCAGGAAATAATAGGTCATAGGAAAGTCATTCACTCCAGGATACAGGAGCTGGGGCTATGGAATAGAGATTGTATGCATGTTGTCTGTGTGTCCAGGTGATTTTCTAACAATAACATATTCATGTTGTCTGCCTTGGCTTGCTCTTTGGTTCCCAGTGACCAGCGGTGCACCTGTAAGAGATAGCAGTTTGGGAACCCACTCTGTAGACAGGATTGGACTTTAACTAATCAACATAGTCAGGCACCGAGCCTGAAACTGTAGCCCACTTAGCCGTGAGCTCTTACACTACAGAGCAGCTCAACAGCTTCATGTTTGTTTTTGATTTAAACAGTTGGGAGCCTTGGCCTTTAAAACCACCTACTGGCTATACACAGGGCAACTCAGATACATTCACTGTCCAGCCACTGCTTAAAGGTTGGAGCCAAGCCCAGGCCCAGCCCATTCAGTCTTCTCTAGGTCAACCCAGCAGTGCCTGTAGACAAGGCAGGGGATACAAATGCCCTGCTGCATTGTCACATAAAGCCACATGTAGGCAGAATGGCGAGGAGCCCAGGGATGCTTCATTTTACACAAAGGTGAGAAACCCAAGGCCTAGAGAAATGCTCCAACTTAACCCGACACTGCCCAGGTTGGCAGCATTCACGGGGGAAATTTTAGGCCTCTGTCCCCAGCCTGGGCTGCCTCCAGAGAAGTCCCTTTACTTCACAGTGCGAACATTCACTCACAGAGGTGAAGTAACTGTTGGGGGAGGGACACTGAAGAGATGTTGGAAATTTGTTTTATATTGGCCATAGGTGTTCAGAGAAGAGCACCCCAGGTCCCTGGAAACTCAGCATCTGCTGTTGTAAAGTGTAAGTTTCCTTCACCTATGGTTCCACTACTTCCTGGCTGCAGCCTCATTAGCATATTACTTATCCTGCTTGAGTCTTGCTTTTCTTGTCTCAACAATAGAGTTAATAATGCCTGTGTTAGTGAAAGCATTTGCCTAACAAGCACAAGGCCCTGAGTTGATTCTCCAGCACCACATAAACCCAGAGTGATGCCACACACCTGTAATCCCAGCACTTAGGCTATGGCAGAAGGGTTGCTATGAGTTCAAGGCCAGCTTGGGCTAGGCTACATAGTGAGTTCCAGACCAGCTTGGGCTACAGAGTGAGACCATGTCTCAAAAAATAAATAAATAAAAGTCATAAGATTATTATACAGGTGAAATCATTCATTCTTCATTCACTTAACAAACATTTCTCTTTTCCTTTCTATCTTTCTTTTTCCTAGATGGGGGATTGAACCCGTGGTCTTCACACTGAGCTCCATCCTCAGTCATTTTTTTATTTTCTGTTTTGAAGTAGTCTCACCAAGTCATGAGGTTACCCAGTCTGGTCTTGAACTGATGGTCCTCCTTCCTCAACCTCCTAGGGTTCTGCAGTTATATGCCTGTACCCCAGGGCATAGCAACAAACATTTCTTAAATGTTAATGATATGCCACAAGCTCATAATAAGGTCCCTGTGTTTCCAGAGCCTGTATTACAGTGAAAAGACAGATGGTACATAAGTAAACAATAAGCTTCACTTTCACATAAGTGTCATTTTCCTTAAGTGTAAGGCCATAAACCAGTGGGGTAGAAGATGTCATTGTTGTGGTCATTGGTGAAGCACGATGTGCCTGGCACATGAATGGCTCTGGCCAATGTCACTTTCCTGAGCTTCTCTGTTGTGTTGTCTCTGTGAGCCCCAGGCAGAAGGCTCCATGTTCTCCCTCTGGTCTTGTCAGCCACACCCCATGCAGGTACCACCCTGTGCAGCTCAGAGGGTTAGCTGCCACACCCTGGCTCCATCTTGGATGTGTTGAAGGTGTCACCTAATCTTCAGGAAAGGTTGTGAGCACCTGGGACATGGTTCTGATGTCATGTGTGGTAGATATGACCCTCAGTCCTCCTCATCATAGATGTGACCCCCACCTCAGCACATTCCTTCCCTTCCCGAAAGCAGAACACTGGGACAAAGATGCAGAATGAGTCAGTACTTTGCTGCCATTCACCGGCACTGTCCACCAGGCTCTCCTGCAGGGAGGCCGAGGACCTTTAGTTCATGCTATTACAAGTCAGGAAGCAGGCTTGCCAAGTGACAAATATCTCGGTGTCATGAGAGAAATGGGCTTGTGGCCAGACCAGTCACCATCTATTTCTGGCCTCTAACTTTACTTATTGAACTACCTCACATTTATATGTCATTTTAATGTTAATAATAATAACTAGCATTTATTGACTACTTACTCTGTGTTAGGTGGAATCTGAAGCTCCTGATCTCATCTGATTGTCTCTCAGCTCTATGAGGTCAGCAGAATGGCTAACTCTTAAAAATCTCAAAGTATAGTAAACTTCACCTTGGAATACCCTGAGTCTGAACAAGGGACCGAACTTGTCTAAAGTCACCCTGCTGATACGCACTGGACTTCTGTCCCTTGAGTGCTGCATGCATGTGTGTCTTAGTCACAGCTGTGTTTTTAGTCCTCTGCTTGCTACACGAGGTCCTTAGTAAATGATACGCTGAGTGAAGAAGTCAAGGAGGCTAAAACTCGAATCTGCCTGCTTTCAAGTACTTTTAGTTGTTTCAAAGATTAAATGAATAACTATAAAGTATGTGAATATGCCTGTTACATGTAGATAATCTATGGTGACAGTTATAGTTCAGGTGTAATCTTAAGTTTTTTACAGAGAACATCTTCAGAAATAATCATTGATCAGCTTGAAGAATAACTTCATAATGAAGTCAACACGTGTCCACTGTTGGCAGACATAGTTTATCCTTTTTTTATGTGTGATTGTATACTGTGCAGAGGTTGTTCTTGCTGTATTGGGTATCACCTTACATTAAGATGTTTACAACATCTGGATGCTGCAGCCATTACTGTCCAGAGTTTCTTTTCAGATTTGTGCCTTTGAAGAGGGGGAGATGGATTGTATTTGACATTGACTCAAGATATTTTTTTCTTTTGCTGCTAGCTGTGGAGAAGGATCTTCTGGTACACCAGCGGCTTTCCCAGGTCCACCCCTGCAGTTTCAGGGAAGCCTGTGACTCAGTACTTCTTCTAACTGAATAGTGACCAGAACATCCCGAAGCCTGAGTGCCAGCCGTCACTCGGTGGTCGCTCGCACCTAGGTTTCTAGGTTTCTGTGATTCGTCTGGAAACCATCCTATTAGAGAATTTGGGAGCATTCTCCCACACACACACACACACACACACACTTCTATATTAATCATTTCACTTCCTCAGACATTCAGACTACAGTCTCATATAAGTCACCTCATGTCCTCCCTAAAGGTATTCACAGGAAACCCCCCAAATGTGTCACCAGATGGAGAAAAGCCCTCACTTCTTAGGATCATTTTTACTTTTAGTAAGTACCTTTTAATGTCTAATTACCACATAGCAATGTAGGATGTTATTATTCCAACCAAAAAAGGCAGCATAGGGACACCGACCTTCCCAAACCATCTCCCTGCCCCCACCTGACCTCACTTCCCCTTGCCAGGGTGAGAAATTTTCCAAAGTCTGAGGTTGTTCTAAGAACTGGGATTCTCATCTCCATTATTAGGAGGTAAATTTATTTTATTCTTCAAACAGTCTTTCATTTTTTTCTTAATTTTTGACATCATTGTGGCTTTCTGGTTATTTTTTAAGGACCATTAGTATGCTGGATTCCATGCTGTATACAAAAAGAGGCTTGAAACTGACCCAAAGAGTTCCTTGGAGCCTGAAAGAATTGAATTTAAGGATAGAACATTAGGGGGCTAGAACTCTGACCTGTCACTTTTCCAACTGACTTTGCACACACTCAGACCAGCAATTTCAGCTTGACTCCATCCACCAGACCGTGTGGCTTTGGAACCAGTGGAGCTTGATGATGTTGGTACTGTAAGACAGGGATAGTGGTACAGGCCTGTAATCCTAGAACTCGGGGAGGCTGAGGCAGAATGCTTGCCAGGTTCGAGCTTAGCCTAGGCAATTTAACAAGTCCCTGTCTCAAAATAAAAAATAAAATGGGCTGAGGATGCAGCTCAGTGTAAGGGCAATGGATTCAATTCCCAGTACATTCCCTCCTGAAAAGGATACCTTCTACCTCCAAGCACCCTGCCTCCCCGTACCTGAGAGTCCTCAAGCCAAGCCTGAAGCACCACAACATGTAGGGTGGAATGGGAGGCTTATATCAAGGATGCTAGAGACACTAAGCCCTGGGAAACCATCCGTCGCTGAGGGGTTACAGTGGAGCCAGAAAGTACAGATTCAGGGTGGAAGGGACTCAAGAGCTTCATAAATGGGTGACAAGGGAATAGAAAGCTGAGGAGCATAATTGGAACACGAATCACATCAGCAAGTGCTAGAAGTAGATCACACTCCTGTACTGACGCCAAGAGCCCAGTTATTATTCTCTGAGAACAGTCAGCGACAGTATCTTCAGCACATACTAGGTCATGCACATAACTGGTGATGATGAAAAAAGTATTCTTCACGTGGAGTGACTTAGCTGACAAGAGCTCTCATCTGGGGACCTGAGCATGGGGGTGGAGGGCCTGAGGGAGGAGCCTGGTTAGGAAGCCTGGTGTTTGGCCATGCAGACACCCACTAGTATATATCCACATTTATGTGATACTCTGAGCCATGAAGTAGGGTGTTGGGTTCTGCTGAAGCCATAGCAGATGGAGCTGTGCCACTGTGGTACATGGCATTAACATTAACAGGCAAGGTGCCCTCTATTTTAGGAATTCTTATGTATGCTGTCAAGATGGAACACTTGACCAAGATGGTACTCTTTGTCAAGAGTATCACCTAGTACCTTAGGACTTCCTATTTAGCTCTGCCCTTATCTGATCATTCTGGAACTCTAATCATTCCAGCACTTAGATGATTTTAGTCTTTAAAGTTCATCCAGCCTATAATCCCAGCACTCAGGAGGCTGATGCAGGCACATTGCTATGAGTTTGAGGCTACCCTGAGCTATATAGTGAATTCAGGATCAGCCCAGACTATAGAGTGGGACCCTGTCTCAAGAAAAATAAAGTCCACCCAACTAGCACTACCTGAGCTCAGGCCTGTTTCCCACCTTCTTCAGAGACTGAGCACGTGTCACCTCTGGTTCTCTGCACTGGGATTGGAGTAGTCATGGCTCAGGGCTATTCTCATTACACTGCACCCTTCAAAAGCTTCCAGGACCTTAACGCCTCTGTTCACGAGTTTTTGCTGTGCGCCGTACAGGCCTTTCCCCATGCTGTTCTGTGTGTGCAGCACACTTCCCACCTCTTCCGGCTGCCACTTCCTCCACCTTCAGACCTTTACAGCAGCTTATCCTTCCTTTTCTTATCACTCAGTTGTAATTGTTCTGCTGTCGTTCTTCCCGCGACTGCTGCCCACCTCACTCTCCCATGAGAGCGCACCTCCATGAGGACAGGGACTGTGTCTGGCTGCTGCCTCTCTGGGCCCTGGGCCCTGTTCCACACAGGGCCTGCCAGACAGCAAGCTGCACACACTCAAGTGAGTAAATGTACGGACTCATGTAAGATGCTGTACATAGAGTGCCTCCCAGTGTGTCCGGAACGTGGATAGTCCCAGTATACCAATGATTGCTTCACTGAGTCGTTCACTCACTACATTATTAAGTGCCCAGCCATTAGCTGTGGAGATAGAGCTGGTAATAAACCATGAATATCTCTGTGCTGTCCTGGCCATGCTTTCTAGTATAATTGAATGTATGTGTGTATATGTGTTGCTCCCTGCCTTCTACCATATCCCACCTCCTCTGACCCTGGCCCCTCTGCTTTTTCAACCCCAGCTGCAACAGGGCTCACCAAACTGTAGCCTCTCTTACCAGAGCTGCCTTGGTGAGGGAAGAGGCCCAGGGGCTTGCTGCTGAGAGGAGAATCTTCCTCTACTTTTTCCCCACCGTTTTTATTAATATATATACGCAATACATAGTGTTCACAATGAACTTGACTATTTTGTGCACTTATATATTACATAAGTGTCATAATGCCTTCCCATTTTTGGCCCTCCCACACCCTCCCCTCCCTTCCAACTCCCACTCTCACACCATGTGATTCTATAGAAGGCCTGTATTCTGGGTTTCCCAAATCAGAGAAACCATATGATACTTAACATTTTTAATCTTCTGCATCTGACTCATTTCACTCAAATCACCACACTGTAACTCAGCTTCCTACCCCTAGAATGGGCTGCATTGGTCAAATCTTTGTGCCTCTTGTCTGAGTCCAGCAGATCCCTTTATTGAGATATTTGCTAAAGTTCTTTTTTTCTATATTTTGCTATATCTTTGCTGAGATTCTTTCTTTAAACTGGCCTTACCCACCAGTGCATGTAAGAAAAGAACCGTAACAGTGTAATTCATAAGGCTAGTACATGTGACAAAAAGAAGTTGAATTTCAAATGCCTTAGCTGAGTACTGAAAGGTAAAAGTTTGTACATTTAAAAGGTGATCATTACATCAATCAGTTTTCTTAGGATAAACTTATATCAAAGACCAAATAAATGAATTGCTACAATAAACAAACTTAAGTCTATATCAAATTGCTACATTAAATGAACTTAAATCTATATTGCATAAGTATATTTGAAGCAATAGATATGATGGCATACTTAGTTATTTCAGAGTTTTTTAACTTTCATAACTTATTCACATTTCACTAATTACTAACATTTTGCCAGATTTGATTCATCATTTTATTTATCCATAAATTCATGCATACATATTTTTTAAAGATTTTATACCAACTCTCCATGTTGAATGTAATTCTGTTCTTCAGGCTAATATACTATTACAAATAATTATGTGGGGAAATTTCACGGATATTATAAAATGAATTGCTACGTTAAACAAGCTTAAGTCTATATCAATTTGCTACGTTCAATGAACTTAAATCTGTATTACATAAGTATACTACAGTTAAAGCAATAGATAAGAGTGGCATGCTTAGTTATTTCAGATTTTTTAACTTTCATAAATTATTTACTCACATTTCCCTAATTATTAACATTTTGCCAGATTTAGTTTATCCTTTTTTACCTATATTCCATTCCTAACTTCTTGCATACATATTTTAAAGACTTTATACCAATTGTTCATGTTGAATATAATTATTATGTTTTGTAAACCTATATACTATTGAAAATAATAATTATGGGGAAAGATTCACAGATATTATGAGACAGTTGATACTGTTTTTGAAGGATATCAATCAAATGATTCAAATACCAATCTTTTCTTATTACACTTTCTCTTTAAGTGTTTTCTTTTTCTTCTATGTTTTTATGGTCCTGTTTGTCTCTGTGCTTCTCTCAAAGATTACTTCAAGTATTTTCTGCAATGCTGGGCTAGTGATCACAAAATTCTGAAGGATTCTTGATACTAAAAAAATTTTTACTACTTCAATTTTCAGGGATAATTTTGGGATATAACAATCTGAGTTGACATTTGCTGTCTTTTAAATCTTGAAAGATTTTGCTCCAGGTTCTCCTAGCCTTTAAAGTTTACCTTGAGCAAGCAGTAATTTGAATGGGTTTGTTTTGGTAGAATAATGTCTTACTGCTTTTAATATTCTCTCTTTTTGGGTTTTGATTATGATATGTTGTGGAGAGTCTCATTGCCAGTTGAGGTTATTTGGTGCTCTATAAGCTTCTTGTACCTGGAAGTAAATTTCTTTTCCTAGATTAGAGAAATTTTCTTGCACTATTTCAGTGAATATTTTATTTATACCTTTGGTGCTATTTTCTGCTCTTTTTCCCACAGTGATAATTCTGAGATTGGCTCTCTTTGAATCACCCACATCAGCTGGTGTATCCAGCTACTTTGCTCATTTTAACTTTGGAGTCATGCCTAATTATATCATTTGTTTCCTCAGCCTTGTTTGCAAGGTTTGAAATTCTGTCCTTACAATATGTGAATCGTCTTCTCCTGCTGTCACATATTTTTATGTCCTCAATTTCATCTAGATTTCTTTTTAGATTTTCCACTTCCCTATTAAAATGTTCCTTCATATCTTGCATTTCCTTATTTACCTCAGCCAACTTTTTATTTGTGGCTTCAGTATGCTCAGTGAGCTTTCTCTCCACTAGGACTATTATTTTCTTAGTAAGGTCCTCTGTAAGCCTGCTGATCATTGCTTGCATATTTTTGAGAATATCTTGTTTGAACTGGTTGTTTGACTCATTTGCTTTTTGACTTCCTTCCATATGAGTTCCACTGTTTCAGGGCCCATGACATTAGTGTCTGGGGTCTCAGTCATCTCTGTGGGTGCCCTGTTGCCCTGTCTTCTTCCCATGTTTCTGGTGTTGGACTTCACTTTGGAGGCTTAGCCAAGAGGTTTCTTTGAATGGCTATGATGGTGTGTGGTCGGAAGCTGCAATTCCTCTGAGTTCTGTGCTGGGAGTAGGCAGTAAGGAGGACCTAGCAGTCCAATGGCCTCTGAGGTGTCATGATCCCTCCTAGTCCCCTCAGCAAAGCTCTCCCGCCTGTCCTTCCTTACTTCCCCTGAGGGTGGGGCTCTCAACCCTTAGACGTGCACCCACTACACAGAGCCATTCAGGAGGTTGGCAGACTTTTTTTCTCTTCTCTCTGCAACTGCCTCTTGTGTCGTTTCTTCCTAGGTGCTGTTTAAGGGTGACCCCAAAAGCCCTGATATGCTCTTCTGAGCTTTCTTTTACTCTAATCAGTTCAATCTTGAGCTTTTTTTTTTTTTTAAGTTTACGTCATTGCCTGTTACGGCTGCGGAGCACTCCTTCTTACCTGGGCTCCAGGATGCCTTTTCTTGGGGAAGCACACACTGTGTTTGTAGTATTAGCACTACCCGCAGGTTCGTTTTTCAGAGGCTGGGGCTACCAGCTGTTGATGACTTCCCCTTCTCTCAGATTCGCACTTACCTCGATCTGAGGTTCTGGCCTCTGGGCTTTTCTCTGCGGTATGTGGATGCCAGCAGCTCAGGGCCATGCTGAGTCCCCTGCTTTTTTTCTTCACTTCCAATATGTCTTCAGGATTTTTGACCTTCCCATGGCCTCCTTCCTCTCCTAGCTTGGTCAGATGTCCTGGGCTCCACACGAGCCTTCCTCCATCTGCAGTTGCCTGTGGCTCCCAGCCATTTGCAGCCAACATGGGGTAGCTTCCTAGGCTGCTGGGTTTTTTATTTCCTTCGCTTTCAGTGCTCTTTGGGATTTCTGACCTTCCCCTGGTCTCCTTTCAGTTGTTGGAGTTCTCCCTGTCCTAGCTACATTAAACAGGCACTTTATGACTAGATTCTCAACTTCTTAAGTGGCTCAATGAGGAGACATTGTGCAACTCTATTACTGCACCACCATCTTGACCCAGAGCCTTTCCTCTATTTCAACTGGAATAAATAGGTCAGAAGTACATTTTCAAAATACAAGGCCCAAATCCCGGTGCTGTGTTACAGTGTGGTGGTACCTTATGCCAGTAAGCTGCTTATATTTTACCATGTGGGACAGTACAAAGGACGGCAGCTGAGGATACCTATAATGGCCTGCAGAGCCAGCCAGCCCAAGCCTTTGCCAGCTACGCAAGGGGGTTAGCCTTGGCCTTCATTCTAAAGAGCACAGGCAGCCTGTGTGCTTCACAGAACAAGAGGCTGGGACTAGGCAGTGACAGGCAAGCTGCCTGTTCCGGGCCGGTGGCCCAGGCTTCCCTCTGCAGCTCTAGGCTTAGGACTCGCAAAGCAGAGTGTTCATCTCCAGAGCAGCCTACTCTTGAAGATGATGTCTTGGGAAGAGCTAGCCTTCAGCCCCACACACTGGGGATTGTTTGCCTGGACCCTTCTCTGCCACCTGAGCTCAGGTGCAATGTATCTTGTCTACCTCTACTCCTGTGTGGCTCCCAGCTTAGCAAACTATCAGCCAAACTTTGTGTTAATGGCTCAGGACACATTGCGCTGTTTGCTCTTAACACAAGTATTGTGTTTCCTGAGATGCCATATGGCAGCCAAAATATTTTAAAAGCCTGGAACCCAGCTAGGGCAGGGGGATTCCCTGCGCATACCACCAGTTAATAAACTTCTGCTGCTTTTCCTTATATGTGGAACAGTGAGATGATAAAGTCATCTTGTTTTTGTTGCAGAAGTTTCCAGAATTGAAATTCAAATACGTGGAAGAGGAGCAGCCGGAGGAATTTTTCATCCCCTATGTCTGGTCTCTAGTCTACAATTCTGCAGTAGGCCTGTACTGGAATCCGCAGGACATCCAGCTGTTCACAATGGATTCCAACTGAGGCAAGACACACCTTCCACCTGCCCCCAGCCCAACAGCCCTGCTAGTTGTTTTGAGGACCAGGAGCAGTGGCACATCTTGTCAGAGAGGACCACACAAATTTGTTCCCCTCGCACACTTGGATTTGGGGAATTGGTGCCAATTGGCAGTAGATCATTCAGCTTAGATTGTAGTGCAGGGGGTGGGGAGACAATAATAAATGTAAAACTCTGCTGTTCAGCATCCAGTTTTATTTCTAAACCAAAAATCAAGCTTTCCCAGGATCCTGATGCCTTAGGCACATAATACATGATAGTACCCTTTTTTGGCTTGCTTAAGATTTTATTTTGGGTGTGTGTGTATTTTCCTCTCAGTGGCCCACAATTTCAGTGATGCCTGGGCAATGTGATACTACACCTTTCAGCCTCTTCATCTTTTCCTCAAAAAAAAAGAAAAGAAAAGAAAAGTATTCCTTTTATGGGGATTTGGCCTCTGAGTTGTAGCTGGAATTCAGTTGGAGTTTAACAGAAATTAAGTTAGTCTTCTCTGTATTAATCATTTTGAAAAGAGCAGCTTAATTGTGAAAGCAATCTTTTTCCTTCACCCAGGCTAGCAAGAGAAAAATGAGACCCATTTATTAGTACTATGTTCTGTATGAGATCAAAAACATGCTTTTCTCTTTGTTTCCGATTTTTTTTCTTTTTTAATGCTTTGGGGCTAAAGGGACCTATCCATTTGGTCTCTGAGCTAGAGGAAGGGGCTTCTCTAAGAAATGTGCCAGCAGGCTGAGCTGAGCAGAGAAGCAGGCACGGAGGGCCCATAGGGTCATCCTCACAAGTCACATCCCATGTCCCCCGCCCATTTCCTGCCCAATCTGGATGAGGATCCTAGTTCTGTTTTCAAAGATGCAGAATGTATCTGCAGATTTTCTGCTTAGAGCAGCCCCTGAAGCCTGTGGTCACCCATGTACTGTAAAGGTAAAACCTTCAGCAGCTCCATGCACATTTGGGTGCTTTCCACATGTGAGATGCCCAGCTGAGCATGTTCCAGAAGGCTCAGAAGGTAGAGTCAGTAGCTTCCCTGTCCTCATCTGGATGGGATGAAGCGGAAAGCCCAGAGGCCTGTGACTACAGGAGGGCTCGCCACCAGTGGGTGGGATCCAGGGACAAGTGTGGCTGGCCCACGGCCACCTTAGTACTCATCCTGTCAGGCTCCTGCCTGTCCCCAGGAATGCTGGGGCCACCCATCCTGAGATTCACTGAAGATCACAAATGTAGGGCTTCCCTGACTAGTGTTGTGGCAAAGACTTCTCAGCCCAGCTTCCCGGGAGGTAAATCTGAAGGTAGAATGATTTGATTATCATTTTAACAGCACTTATGTGTATTTCCTGTGTGAGGATATGATTTACATCTTTGATTTGTTTTTAAGACATTCTAATTTGCTTCCTTTTCCTTTAAACAAACAAAAATAATTGGGTCATATGAAGCAACCAAGTCTTTGGTCAGGACCATAGGATTGTCCTCTGAGTCTGCAGGATGTGCAGTAGCATGGGACAGTCACTGGGCTGCAGGACTTTGGTTTCTTATGATGGGAGGAATTGTGGTCCTCAAAAGCCCAGTCGTCTTATCAAGGGCAAACTGCCAACGACCCATAACTGAGTGTGGTCTCCCCCAGGCGTCCTGGTCCCTGTGTGCCCAGAGCCTAGGCTCAGGTGCTCAACCTGTCTTAGCTACCCTCTGTTCCTTCTTGTAGCACAAACAGTGCTCATTGACCTAATAGCTCCACTGGGGTAGCAGCCTTGAAGATCCTTACAGAAGGCCCTGTCACTTGGTCCCCTCAGGACTGAGGCCCCCACCTGAGTCACTGCCCTGCCTCTGCAGAGCCAACAGAGTTTCTTCCTTATTTTGTGAAAGACTATCACATGACAGTAAATGTAGGTGATAAACATGAATTATGTTTGCATCAATTTTGCTTAGAAATCTTTATTTTGCATAAAATAAAACATATAAAATGAGGCAACACAGGATCATATGTTCCATCATAAATTAAATTTAATTTTATTCAGCATCAAGCCATTGTTGCATTGTGCCATTGTATCAACCAAGGGTTCTGCCATGGTATATTTTAAGAATGAGCCTATTTCAGTATCACTTTTCCTATCAAAAGTTCAAGGCACTTTGTAGGAAGCTTGAGGATTCTTAATCTGATTCCCATTGGGGCTGATGTCACGGGACATATGAACAACCTTGTAACAGCTCTGTATCGTTCAGCAGTGCAGACAAAACAAGCTTAAGGACAAGGACAGTGAAGGACAGAAGAGAAGGTCCGTGCAGGTGAAGCAGAGAAAGTGCACTGCGGACACTGACTGAGGAAGTCGCAGGGGCTGGAAGTTGGGCCATGGGAACAGGCGCGACGTCAGACAGAGTGCCCTTCGACATTCAGGAGCTGGTTGAAGGATGTCCAAGAGAAACACTCAGTGAGAGGATACTTCTAGGCACTAAATTTTTAAATAAATCATTCTTCAGGCAACATACCATCCTGCAGACTCTGGGGAGCCAGTGTTTTGCATTAGGCCTGAGAACTCTGAATAACTAAGTCACACTTGCTATGTTGCAGGGCCATAAATTATATTGTAGTACTAGCTGATAATTCATAGGCTTGGGTTTGCAAATCAGCCCTTTGAGTCTCTTTGTCCTCCTCTAGGCCTGCCATTTCTATAGTTGCTGCTTGGTATCAGGCACTGATCCTTGAGCCTTGTGACTCCAAAGTCAGGGCTATTCCAGTGCCTTATATCACCTTCTAGAGTCAAGGAGACCAGATTTCTAACTCGGATGAAGAACCAAGCTTGCTATTAATATGAAAAATAGTAGATAACACATAACCTATAATAAATAACACTTGGCTAAAAGATTTATTTTAAAACATAAAATGTAATCTCATTTGGTTGGAGCTCTTCAGGATACCTACTCAAAGGATAGAAAATTCACCAGCAACTCCTACCCCTCTTTGGTCAGGTTGTAGTCCTGTCCCTGCTGTGATACTGTCTTAATTACTTTTTTTGTTGCTGTGACTCAATACCCAACAACCATAACTTAGGGAAGAAAGATTTATTGTAGCTTCCAGTTTCAGAAAGTCTTGAGTCCAGTCATGGGTGGGTGGCTAGAAAATGGTGGAATCACATTGGGGTTGTCACAGCTAGAGCCAGAGGTGCGTGGGAGACAGAGATCCTTACAGCATGGTGGAACAGAGAGAGTCTGGGCAAAAGCACAGAACCAGCACATGCCCCTCGAGGTCCAGCCCTAAGAATCTGCCCCTTCCAGATAGTCCCTACCTCCCAACCTTACACAGTATCCATAGGAACGTGAGGCCTTTGGGAGGCATTCTAGATCCAAACCACCACAGATACCGTAGGCTCTCTAAGTGCCAACTACTCAGACACAGCCTCTGAGATTAGCAAAAGCCCCAGAGAAGTAGGCAAACTGAGTAATCTTTATTTATTTATTTATTTATTTATTTAGAAAAAGGGTCTTCCTGCTTAGTCCAGGCTGGTCCTGAACTCACTATGTAACCTAGGCTGGCCTGGCCTCAAACTCTCAGTAGTCTTCCTTCCTCAGGCCTCTAGAGTGCTAGGATTACAGATGTGTGCCACCACACTTGGCTTATGTAGTTCTGGGGAATTGAACTCAGGGCCTAGTGCCTGCTAGACAAATGCTTTCACCACTAAGCTACTCTAGCCCTGTAAACTGGGTAATCTATACAGGAAAGAATTCTTTATCTAAGAATCTTGGAGGGTGAGAGGCCTGGTATCAAATTTTAGCATCCAGTGAGGTCTTTCTTGCTGGTTCATCCCATGACAGAAGGGCAAAGAGAGAGCAAGAGAGAACAACTCCAACAGTACTTTTTTAAGGACTTCAAACCTACACATGAGAGCACTGTTACAGTAGCAATTAAATATAAACGTGAGTTTTGAACAGGACCAACATTAAAAGCATAGTATAACCCCATACAGCTGAATAGGTGATGTTTCATCACCCTGTTGGTTCTGGGGTGCCTTCAAACAAAATTTTAGAGTATTTTGGTGAGGTTCTCAGGTTGTCCTTTGCTGGAGAGTTGGTTTGGATTATCTAATTTTCCACTACTCTAGACCACACCTCACGGGTGCTGCAACTCAACTTTTAATCTACCTCAGTGCATGAGTGTGGATTGGGGTGAAACCAGGTCATTAGTGTCCCCAGATGCTTAGCCAAAGCATGTGGTAAGTCCCCTTCGTAAGGAGTAAACAATCCAAAGTCTTGAATTGTTTCTACAACACTACCCTCTGAAATACTCAGGTATGGAAGGAGACCATACAATCTGGGTCACATTTATTAAACCCATCAGGGGAAAAGAGAAAACATAGCCAATATAAACATGTAGAAGGGCTCCAGATTGGTCACTCACGGAATTTAAATCAGCTATGCATACTGTGTTCAAAAGCTAAATTCATTGCCGAGAATTTCAGCAGAGAATTAGAAACTATTAAAAAAAATTCAAAAGACCATATTGGAAATTCTAGAATTGAGAGATGCGGTAATAAGAATTTCGGTAAGTCATTGTATAGGATTAAGAGCAGATTAGACACAACTGGGAAGAGAATGAGTATAGTGAAAAAATCAAGGATAAGAATAAAGTAGAGTCAAAAATGATAGAAAATAGAGACTAGACTCAGAGCAAGAGATAAAGGATACAGTGAAAATGTCTGACCTAAGTGCAGTTAGAATCTCAAAAGGGATATTTACGTAGCCCTAAGGGCAAGACATAATGGCACAGGCCTGTAATTCCAGAACTCCAGGAGGATGGAGCACGAAGACCACAAGTTTGAGCTCATCCTGTACAACTTACCAACTTAGGGGGACTCTGCCTCAAAAAAAATTAAAATAAAGCCTGGGATATAACTCAGTGTGAAGGCACTGGTTTCAATCCCTAGTACCACCAAATAGCCTAGAACTTTTCAAGACTCGTGAAAAATACTAAGCTATAAATTTATTTATGTATTTTGAGACAGAGTCTTGTGTCTTTAGCCCAGGCTGGTCCTCAACTCACTTTTTAGCCCAGGCTAGCGTTGGATTCATGGCAGTCCTCCTACCTCAGCCTCCCAAGTGCTAGGATTACAGGCATGCACCACCATGCCCAGCATATATGGTACTGGGGAATCAAACTCAAGGCCTTGTGCTTGTTAGGCAAGCACTCTAAGCACTGCACCATTCCTCCAGCCTCTCAAGCTATAAATTTAAGAAGCATACACAAACTCCAGGTGGAATAAATGAAAACTGTCTTATTTACTTTTTAGTCACTGTGACTCATACCCAACATCTACAATTTAAGGGAGAAAAGATTTATTTTAGCTCACAGTTTCAGAAGATCACAGTTCATTCATGGGAAGCAGAACAGTAGAAGCATGTGGCAGGGAGAGGTGGACGCAGCTTCTCACAACAGTGGAAACAGGACGCAAAGTCCCAGAAGGAAGGGTGGAAGTGGCATATCCCCTTCCAGTCGTGTCCCAGTGATTCTCCCCTTCTGAGCCCAGGCTCCGTGTTGCAACCCTCCCAGGTATAAGCCCCTAATTCACCACACACCTGTAATGTATAATGTGCCACATGCCTGTGCTCCACCACACATCATATTCCACCCCTCCGCACCAGGCACTCGTCTCCTAACAGCATATGGTCCCACCTATGATCCATAGTGTGGCCATTGGAGAGATTATGGCAACTTGAGGCAATCAGGAACCACACCTAGCTTCGGCAATTAGAAACCATACTGGATTAAGCAGGTAGGAACCAGCCTGGATTAGAGTGTGAGTGATTTGTGGGCCAGCAAGTGAGGGAAGAGCACCCACAGGGATGTGGGAGGCCCAGCTGGGAACTCAAACTGTATAAAGGGAAGAAGAAAGATCGTTACAGCTTTTTCCTCCAGGGAGAGACTGGACTTGATGGGACTTGGCTTCCCGTTTGTGCTGTCTTGAGGAGCTGCCTCAACCTCTGCCTCTGCCATGTACATCCACGGCTGCTGGCTGCCTCTTAGTGGACAGTGACCTCCTGAGACTGTGAGCAAAATAAACCTTACCTCCACTAAATTTGTGGATGTCAAGTATTGAGTCACAGCAACGAAAAAGTAACTAAGACACATAGCATCCAAATACATGAGGCTTTTGGGGGAATTCCAGATCCAAACCAAAATAAAAATAATCTACATCTATATACATCATAGTAAAACTGCTGAAAACCAAAAGAAAAAAAACAGTTTCAGCCTTCCAGAGGGGGTGGAACAGATATAATCATCAAAGGAAAATAAACAGACTGACAGCTAACTTCTCAGCAAAAACAAAATAATGAAGTACTGAAAGAAAATAACTGCCAGCTTAGAAATTTCTAATGAGAAAATATCCTGCAGGAATGAAGGAGAAAGACACTTAGAGAGACAGCTGGAAGAATTCATAGCATATATACTCCAAAAGAATATTTTAAAACAGTATTCTAAAGGCAGAAGGAAAATGATACCAAATGTGAGGATGGAACTTCAGGAAAGATTAAATAGCAGTGAAGGGCTGGAGTAATAGCACAAAGTTGAGAGCACTTACCTCACAAGTGTAAGGCCCTGGGGTCAATTCCCCAGCATTACATAAGCTGGGCATGGTGGCACACGCCTATAGTCCCAGTACTCGGGAGGCCGAGGCAGGAGGATTGCTGTGATTTTGAGGTCAGCCTGAGCAACATCATTCACGACCAGCCTGGACTACAGAGTGAGACCCTGTCTCAAACAAACAAACAAAACCTGTCCAATTGCTGATAAAACATGTATGAATTCATCGTTTGGCTCCTTGGTAGGAGCTTGAAAAACACAACACCTTCAAGATCTTACCACACAGAGAGCCTAACCTTTTTCTGATAAATGCCCATTTTCAGTGATGCTCGGGGCAAATCATCACCTTGACACCAAGGCCATTTTCACACACTGTTGTGAGCAGTCCGTTTCTCATCACCAGTTGTCTATCACTTCAAAAAAGGAGCATGTCGCTCCCATTTATCACAGATGTGTGTGTGAACTTCTTACAGTTCATGAGGAACCCGAATATCGAGCTTGCTTATGTATGCCAGCTTCTTCAGGTGGTCATGAACACCTGAATGAGGGGTGTTCACTGTTTCAGCAGTCTGTTACGTAGTGTCAAGTGGGTTTGACTCAATCAGTGCCTTTCTTTTGTCATCAGCCTTGGTGGGCCTCCCTGACTGAGGAGCATCGTGGAGAACAGAAGACCACAGAGTTTCACGAACCGTGGCTGCCACTGATGTTCTTGTAGAGCATCGTCACAGTAAACCGCACACAACTTTTTACAAGCCTGATGCACATTCTTCCCTTTATGGAAGTAAAATAATAAAATCAGCAAAAGATTCAGTTTGGTCTTCCTTCTTCAACTTGTAAATCTCCAAAACTCAACCCAATCACTCAGGTTTCTTTAGAATGAGCCTCAAATTGTCAGCTGTCAGATGACGTAACAATGGCATACGTGGATGTGACTGACTGTAGTGCTTCCAAAGATGAACTAGCTCCACCTGTTGCAAAAATGCATCATGACTTTTCTGACAACCCAGTAGAAGCAAGAAATACAGGGAAGATGTGTAATCAGAGTGCGACTTTAATGTACCTATTTTAGCAGTTCAAAATTAGTATATAAGATTGGTGTAGTGACACATACGTGTAATTCCAGCACTTGGGAGGCTGAGACAGGAGAAATGCAATGAATTCAAAGCCAGCCTGAGCTGTATAGTGAGTTCAGGACCAACCTGAACTATAGCATGAGACCCTGTCTCTAAAATTAAAATAAGCATACAAAAAACAAATAGATTTAAGCAACATAATTAGCAAAGTTGGTTAAAGGCATATGTGTAGGACAAATCACTCAGTACCATGCTTTTTTTTTTCCGCAGTTCTGGAGAATTAACTCAGGAAACATGGATTCATAGCCTCAGACCCTTTTATTGAGACAGAGTCTTGCTAAATTGCCCAGATTGGCCCCAAACTTGGAATCTTCCTGCCCCGGCCTCCCAAATAACTGGAATTAGAGCTATGCACCACCACATGTAGCTAATAGCGATAGAAATGGCACATAGTTCAAAATGCTTGACTATATAAGTCCCAACAGGGCTAGAGAGATAGCTCAGCAATTAAAGCACTTGCCTAGTGAGCACTAAGTACCTGAGTTCAATTCCCCAACAGTACATAAGCAGGGTGCAGTGGTGCATGCCTGTAATCTCAGCACTCAGGAGACTGAGGCAGGAGAGTTGCCGTGAGTCCAAGGTCAGTGTCCAAGGTCAGTCTGGACTACAGAGCAAGACCTTGTCCCAAAAAATAATAGGGGTTGGAAGAAAGCACAGCGGTTAAAGTGCTTGCAAGGCACGAGGCCCTGAGTTCAATTCCCCAGCACCACCTATAATCCCAACACTCGGGAGGCTGGGGCAGCCAGATTGTCCTGAGTCCAAGGCCAGCCTGGGCTACAGATGAGACCCTGTCTCAAAATGAAAGGAAAAAAAAAGTAAATTAGTAAAAGTCCCAACAAACTCCAAAAGAATTAAAAGAAGTATACTCTTTGATCATGTCAATTAAGATAGAAATCGGTTGTTTGTAAAAATGCATAATCCTTACATGTTTGGAAACTAAACAGATTTTTGAACCCATCTAGCAGAGAAGAGATCACAAAAGAAATGTGAAATACTTTGAACTGAATGATAATAAAAATAATACATGTCAAAACTAAAGGAAATACAACTTGTAAGATGCAACTGAAACTTTACTTAGAAATGGGTATCATTAATGCATACGTTAGGAAACAGGAAAGGTTGAAAATCAATTATCCAGGGAACTACCTCAAATTTTAAAAAATAAAAAAGCAAACGAGACCTAAAAGTAAAACCCAGAACTACTGTTACAGAGCACAAATATACAATAAAGGGAATTGAAGACACACATAACTGGAAGGAGCGTAGGGCCATGGGTACAATTGGGTGAATTTGGTCAAAGTATGTTATATGCATGTAACAAAGTATGTTACATGTGCAAAGTGAAGCTCATTAATCTATATAGGTAATTTTTAAAAGGAAGAAAATAATACCAGGCACATACAAGAGGAAAACAAAAAGAAGAAAAAAGGAAAGTCAAACATTGGTTCCGTATAAAGACTAGGTGAGCCGGTGTCAGTGGCCAGTGCCTGTCATCCAGCTGCTCAGGAGGCCGAGGTAGCGGGTTCTCATAGGCAAGTCCAGCATGGGCCCCTTAGCAAAATCCTGTTTCAGAACAGGAAATGGAGAGAGCTTGCATGTAGCCCAGTGGTAGAGCACCCCTCGGTCCAATTTCCAGAACCGCAAAATGACGTGAAAAAGGAGGATCGATCAACCTTGTAAGACTGACAAAAGAAGAAACGGGTATGAGGGAAGGGAGAAAGGGACAGCCAATTAAGAAGGGAAAATGGCTGTATTACTTCATATCCTGCACACATTAAAAGGAGAACATTATTACATTAGCTCATTTTCTGCTGGTATAACAGAATTCCACAGACTATTTTTCATGGTCTGGATAGCTACAAAATCCAATGCCAGGAGTTCAAGGGCTTGGAGATACATCCCAACATAACACAAGGTATCACGTGGGGTGGGGCAGAGAGAATGTGGAAACCTAATTTCATCTTTTACCAGAAGCCTACTCTGCTTATTAATACTGCCACAGGGCCTGGAGGAATAGCACAGCAGTTAGAGTGCTTGCCTAGTAAGCCTGACGCCCGCCCTGAGTTCGATTCCCTAGCACCGCATAAACTGGGCATGGTGGCACATGCCTGTGATCCCGGTGCTCAGGAAGCTGAGGCAGGAGAATTGCCATGAGTCCAAGGTCAGCCTGGGGCCTGAGCTGCATAGTGACTTAAGGACTAGCCTGGACCTCCGGAAGAAGGAAGGAAGGGAGGCAGAGAATAAAGAAGGAAAAATTACTGCCACAATGGCATTTAAATTTCAATGTGGGTTTTTGGAGGAGACGCTCAAACCACAGCAAGTTCAAGGCTCACCTGAGCTACCTAGTGAGTTCAGGACTACAGAGCAAGACTATCTCAAAAAAGAAATTATGTGTGAATTGTTACATGTTAAGTATGCCTCAATAAAAAAAGGGTGGACACAGACGCTCAGTAATTACCCAAACCCCATGGTTCTAATTTGTTACAAAATTTTGGAGGAATAGTGCAGAGATTAAAGCATTTGTCTTGCTGTTTGTAGATTTTGAATAAAATGAAGGAACTTTTAAAAAAAAACAGCCCTCCAAAATGTCTGTTGTTGGTGAAGGTGTGGAGCAATAGGCATTCTCAAATACTGCATATAGAAATGCAAGCCAAAAATACGTTAGAAAATTGTTCAGCATTATCTACAAAGTTGAACATAGTCAGACCCTAAGACCCAGAAATTCCAGTGCTAGGAAGATACCAAAAGAAATGCGCACACGTGTGTGCCAAGAGACAGGTTCAGGACTGTTGGTAATAGAATTATTCATAATACCTCAAAACAGGAAATGCCCCAGATGATTACCAGCAGTACAGTAGTACTTCCTTACCCCTGTGGTTTCAGTTACCTACGCCTGGAAGTAAATTGCAGGCTGAAAACTTTGCACCTTTCGCTGTGTGCAAGCCAGGACATGAGCCCGTTGTGGCCGTATGTCACCCCACCAGAACCCTGAAGCTCTTCCTTGTTCACTAATGTCATCGCCATCAATTACTGACTTTTTCACTTTCATTCTCTCAAAGTGGCTTGGTGGAGTTTTCTGGAAGCTGCATGGTGTGTGATGTGACAACAGATTAAGTGTAGAAATTGACACGAGAATCCAGCTGCCGGGCTGAAGGAATAGCTCAGTGGTTAAAGCGATTGCCTAGCAAGTGCGCCATCAAGCACTAAGTACCAGGGTTTGATTCCCCAGTACATAAACTGAGAGTGTTGGTGCACGCCTGTAATCCAGCACTCAAGAGGCTGCAGCAGGAGGTTTGCTGTGTGTGAGTCCAAGGCCAGCCTGGGCTCCATAGTGAGTTCAGGACCAGCCTGGGCTGCAGAGCGAGACCCAGTCTCTCAAAAAAATCAAGCTATATTCCATTAAGATATATATTTGCAAAAATGCGAAACTATCTCTCTCTCTATATATATATATACACACACACACACACATATATATATACATATATATATATTTGGTTTGTTCTAAATAGTTATTTTTCTCCAAAGGTTGAGCCAGAGGGATCACAAGATTGAACCCGCCCTGGTCCACTCAGCAAGACCCTGTCTAAAAATAAAAACAAGGGCTGGGGATTTAGGTCAGTGTGAAGGCCCTAGGTTCAATCTTATGATCCCCCCCCCAAAATTATTTTTAATAAAACTATGGGCTAACATCATGTCGTGGATTATTATAATATGTTAACAATTGTTAAACACTTTTAATCTCTTAGTTTAGTTTTAATAAAAATATATTTAACCCAGGTAACAAATTTGGGGATCTAAGTAATGTCGAGTGTACAAGTCACTAATCTACTAGAAGGTCTCCAGCCAGATGGTCCGGCCCCTGGTCCCGCCCTTGTCTTGGTCAGCCCTTCACCAGTGCTATAGATGACGACACAGAAGTGTCCTTCACGGCTCTGAATGACAGGAAGTACATTAGATGGTGGGGGTGGTGTCAGCTGTGGATCTGAAGCATCCGCCAAAGGCCACATGTATTTGGATATGGTGGATTGCATGTGGATTTCATGTGCCGTGTTAGGAGGTGGGGCCTGGTGGTAAGAGGCCTACCACGAGGGCTCTGCGTGGCCAGGCGAGTCACTGTGGCTTGACACAGGAGCAGTGGATCACTGGGGCCTGGCCTGGAAGGCAGTGTGCTAGCTCTGCCCTGGCTTCCCGTCCGCCATGCCCGTAACAGCTCTTCCTCCAGGTGGGCCTCTACCATGTGCTTCTGCCATTGCCAGCCACCCATGAGAGACAGAGCTCTTCCGAAACTGTGAACTAAAATCAGCCTTTCCTGCTCTAAGTGTGGGTGTCGGGTGTTTTGTCCCAGCAACCAAAAAGTGACTAAGACAGGATCCACAAAGAGGTAACAGGCAAGTTGACGAGGTGAAATGATAGCAGAGACAATTGTGAAGTTCCGCTTTTGGCTGCAAGGATGGGTTTGGGAAAATGAGTCTCCCTCGGTTGCTTCACTTAT